>JXTC01000021.1:1593912-1613035 GCA_002914845.1 Trema orientale
GTTCTTCTTTTCTGATTTCTGCTACTTATGTTCATGCTGTTTTGAGAGGTTGTGTGATTCAAGATTCAAGTTTCAGTGAGGCATATTTCACTACAGAAGCCAAGGAAGAAGAAACATATGGAGCTTAAGAAGAAGAAGACCTGTAAATTCATGGTTAGAGCCTAGAGGGCTTAGAGTTAAGAGCAGAGTCAGAGAGTGAGGTGAAGTTTTTGGGCTTTTATGGGGATGATTTAACGGGGACCTGACGCCGTCAAACTGTAAAAAACTGCCGACTGTCTGTGACTGACGTTTTATTTATTTATTTATTTATTATTTTTTACACACTTCTTCTTTTCGGGGGTGAAAACTGAAACCTCTGTAACACATGGATTCAGTTCCTCTGTTTCCAAAACTATATCTATGGTTGGTAGGATTTTGCTTTCGACCGAAAAAAAAAAAGAAAAAAAGGTCTCGCACAATTATTTATGTCTGTTCTATAGAAAGTTGTTGAAATATGTTATCAGATTATGCTAAGATTTTATTCAGATGACTGTGCTATAATTTTGTCAAACTCAAATTACTCGAGAGAAAAATATATACTGATGACATTGATAAGAGCTCAAAAGCTAAGCAAACTGCCATGTCCTGCTCTCTATCGCAATCTTATAATGCGTCCAAACCCCAATAAGTGTCACCATTTTTTAGTGGGAGTAACTGTAAAAATTAGCAGTGTGATGACTTCGTTTAATAATGTCATTTTCTAAAAACTCTCTCCACGTATATGGCTATATGTCTTTAATTGAGACAGGGACTAGTCTATTTGAACTTTAAAGATAATATGTTTGTATCTCCATTAATGAAACTCTTATTCCATCCACTCTCGTAAGTCGTAATTATCACTTCAAATCAAATATATAGCCCGAAGATTGGATTCATCTAACAATTACCGCATTCCCATTTTGGCATGTTTTTTAAGGTAATGGGAATCATATTTGGGTAATGACTTTTGTTTAAATATTTTTTTAAATATGGGAAAAGAGAAAAATTTACGGAATCTAATTTGGAGAAAAGAAGAGAAATTTTTGTCATTTAAATTGTAAAATATTTTACCCCTAAAATTATCTACTTTAAAATATGTATCGTTAAAAAGACAGTTCTAGTAAATTTAACTTTTATGAATGATATTTTAATAAATATAATTTTTTTTTCTATTAATTTTAAATTGACAACATAATACAAATGATGAGTCTCATAACATAATATAACATAATATAAATAATGAGTCTCGTACTCCTCTATTTTGTTTATATTTATTTCTTTCTTTATTTATTTTGATTAGAATTGTGGCAAAATAAACATGTAATCTCTCAACGGATGGTTCTCGAAAGCTCTGTTGCAAACACAGACTTATTCCCACAGATCGGCCTAAATAGAATTACATTTTTGTATTTCCTCCGAATTACTATTTTGTTGAGCTACGAGTTCACTACCGGCAGAGTTGTTTATTCACATAAAGACACCAAGCCGGTCCCTCTCAAATGAATCTATGGCCTTTCCTCCATTTTTTGTTTCTTTCTTAATTTTGTTTTATAGACGAATACTTATAACAAGACAGAACAGTACAATGGTCCTTTACGTTGTATCATCGATTTGTATTTTGGTTAATCCTTATGCTGCTATGCACCGTTAACAATATTTATACCAATGCTTTAAAGGTAACTACTATATGAATGTGCCTGAACTCTAGAACAAGTCAGGGTTTAACCAGCAATAGCCGCATATCAGAAACCTTTCACATTTCACTTGTAACTTTACACAGTTTAGATGATACATGAAAATTTAATGTTGATGTTCTTGAGACAGAACAGAACTGCAAAAACGAAAAAACAAAATTAGAAAAATCGAGACCTTGACCGCCAATTGTTTCTGAACAGAAGATACAACAAATGGTGTCATAAAAATGAAGGCCCGACATGAAATTGTTAAAAATCTATCTCCTGCTGTCTGTACTTTCGCCGGCAGACCCTCAATTTCCCACCTGCATTTGCACTAGCCACTCCATGCGGATTCCTTGAAGGCCCCCAGGCTAAAAGAACTTAAATTTTTACGAATGTTACATCCCAAGTTCTCGGAGTCGATGATGCTCTCAGAGTAATCTGCCACTGTCAGAAACTTTAAGTTGGATATCATCGTACCCTGTTTAGGCTTTGCACATGCATGGAGTTAGAGGGTTCTCCCATAAGTCATAGTTAGGAAAGGTTTCTTCCGGCAATCCAGTTCGTGTCTGGTGGGTGACAATTACGTCCTCAGCAAAGGTGGCCCAGCCCATATACGGGTCACCAAAAGATTTAGACATAAGGCCCTTGTCAGGTTTTATGGACTTTTGACGGTGGCCCATATACCGGCGAGCACCTATGATCAGCTTGGCAAAGTTGCCTCCATGAGTCATTACAAAGACATCAGACTTCAAGCACACCAAGAAGTCCAGTGCTGCCAAGCTAGTCACATGCTTCCTGAATTTATCCAACTCTTCTTGTGTTGCCAACTCCTGCTTTGTTACCTGTTACCAATTGTCAAATTGAACACAACATTTCAGACTTGAGTTGAAGAAAGAGCTCAAGGACAAATAACTCAATTTGTTAGACATAATTCAAAAGCCTAAATGGCTGTGATGCTAAACTGTTTCAATTACAATCCGTGGATTGATGATTTGATTGTTTATCATAATATTGAAGAGGCTTCTAGCAAAATATGAAAACCATACCAGATTTGGGAACATGTTCCTGAGAGGTGCCATTCTGTTCTGTCCGCCATAGACCTGTCCAGAAGCAACATAAATTTGAGTTTCCTTGGGATAACCCATTGCTCGGAGTATGACTGCCACTTCCCCTGGCTCAAGAGGACATCGTCCTTCCTTTCGCTTCTGCAGGGCCAGTTGCCATAGATGGGAACCATTCTGCAGAGACCACAACAAGAGAATGACGTATAACTAAATTGCTCTGTCTTAAGTTCTACTTGGCGGTGAAAATGATAAACAAGTAGTTATTTATTAGGTTACCTTAAACCGGCGTGGCCATTCTTTTTTTCTGTATTCTGCCATGCTAGCTTTCTCCTCCCTAGTTCCCACAAAATCACAAAAAGACAAGCCAACCATCCCTTTCTCAAACCTAAGATGAAGAGCCCTGTTTTGAGAAAGATTGTTAGTCTTGTTAGATTTAATTTTAGTAAACCCTGAACAGGTAAAGGCAGCATTTCAAATGCCAACTTACATGTAAGGATTTGAACCTCCAGTGCGGTTTCTCATCCTTGCAGCCAATAAATCAGCCATCTGCTCTATCTCGGGAAGAAATTTCAGAGCATGATAGTTCACCCTACACCTCAGTCTGTTAATCTCCGGAGGAACGTTATCATACCTGAAACCATCGTTCTAAGATGAATTTCTTCCAATGAAAAGTAAATTGTAAAATCAGAGTTAAAATGATCTATCATATTGCCCTATTGTCCTTAAAATCTTTTTCATAAGCAAAATTTGCATTCAGTAGCATTACGCAAAGCAAATCCAAGGGTTGTACAATTCTAAAAGTGTTAAACAATAACATCTAAAAGAGAATGACTTACCCAAGTCGATCAACAAAAGGCTTTAGGGCCATTATCTTCTTCTCCTTGATTCGAGGTAGAACATTGTCAATATAAAACTGTGCAGGTGCATATTTTGGAATATTTTTTACCGTCCGTCTGAAAGACAACCACATTTTTCCATCAGTCAATGTCAGTGCCAATCACAACAAAAAGGAACTAGGCCAAACAAAATTGTGGACTCTTCTAAACATTCCGATAAACTAAAGAGCTAAATTTTAACTACAGGTCAAGAGTGCACACCAGTACTTTCTTGACTTGATAAATCACAAGTACAGCATAGACAGAAGACAAATTTAGGTTGTCGAATCAAGCAGGTTCTACCAAGCAATTCACACTTTATAGAGTCATTCTTGTAATTAGGTGCCAAACTATAACTTCATATCTTGGTCCTTTCTTAATGACATGGCCACATGGGTTTACATGGGCGTAAACAACATAAAACACAACAGAAACTAACCTTATACTTGTAAAAAGCTCTGTTTTGTCTGTGAACCAATCAGGAATATCACGAACAATCCGCACATCATCCTTTAGGTAATCAATGAAATGATCTACATCAAAGATGTCTTCAAAATTCCTGTATATATTTTCACATTCATGAACAGCAAAACGTTAAGAGTTACTGAGATAACATACTGCCAAGAAATTTTATATGAATTCAAAAATAAGCTGCATAAATTTAAATAGAAAAAGGTGAGAATCTCCAACATTTTTTTTTCTTTTCGGCTGGGAGCTAAAATCTGACCTACAATTAATTTAGCTTATCCAACACAAAGAAGTTTACTTATTTATTTCCTTCATACTTGTCCTCCCGCTGAACCATACGAATTACAATCTTTGGGAGGCAGGAAAGGAAACTATAGTATATTGCTAGGTAGGTCCCCATGAGGAATCAAACACCATACCTCATGGGAGCAAACCATGGGCTTGACCAATCGACCCTACCTTCATGAGTAACACAAGGAAGTTTATGAAACAAACTCAATGAAGTATGTAACCCAAAATTTTAGGGCGAGCTAAGTGAATCTCCAAAATTACGTGGCCTCTGCAGCATGAATTCTTTAGGATAATTTATCCTCATCCAAAGCCATAATGTCCAACAAATTTTTTACATTCTATTACATTTTTTTCATTTCATATTAATGTTCAAGAATGATAAGTTGGAACTAATTTACAGCTTGACCAAGTGAGAGACCAATCTCTTCAATGCAAGTGATATTGGCAATGAAACTCAACTTCAATACGATAAAACCAAAAAAAGAAAATTGGTTAGCAGAAATGCGTTTAAATCTATTTAGGTACATTAGAAAGAAAAGGACACAAAAGTGGTTGTGAATTCTACTGGTATTGATGTCACCATATAACACAAGCATTTCAGGTTCTGCATTTCACATGATTGTATTTGTAACAGAAATGTGTCAAGATGAACACTATAATAATTTGTGTATATATTATCAGTATCAATATAAATAAAACACTGCAAGTTAAGATAACATTGGCAAAGATATCTTACGTTTTGTCTTTCCAAATCTGATCCTGCTTTAGCACTGGCAAAATAAGGGTTGCATTCATTATCTTGGCCACAGCAACTGCATTGCATATCTGCATCAGAACAAATGTTGAAGGACATGGCTCAAAAACATGTAACTCATAAAATACCAAAACGAAACAATATAGAAAATCTAGGAAAACAAAAACAGAAATCAATTTGCCAAAAAAACTCTTTGTTCCCTTTTTGAAGAAAATTTACTATATATATTTTATAGAAACGACAAACTGAAATGCACCAATATAGAAAACTATCAATCTTTTGAGAAGGCAGATTAGTTGCATTTTAGAATCATCCATTTCAACATCGTGCAATGATCATTAGTCCCTCACAGTAAAACTCTGAAAGTGGAAAACGTCTTATTCTAATACACATTCCAGTGAGACTAGTTTAAGTTTCTAAATAAAACAAATGGACACAGCTCCATATATTGAACTGTAATAAAAATAAAAGTACCCAAAAAAAAAAGGGTTGAAGAACTCGAAAGTTCTAGAAATGTGGAGAGGAGAGAGGTAAACAATTATGTGCATGAGCTAAAGAACAGAATAAGGTTATGGCAGAAATAATTTTTTCAAAAAGGTTCAGTTCATCATAGCATGACTTACAGCAATTCGTTGTTGATTTAGACCTCCCTCAGCATGGATGAAAATGTATCCATTTGTTTCATTTTCAGGAGGAAGATCTGTGCAGTGCCAAGAACACACTAAATCATTACACCTGATAATCTATCCATCCACTCCAATGCATAATTTTCAAAGTTCCAAGTACCTGAAATTCCGCCATCTCGACGCTCAGCACATGGCTTCCAAGAAGTGGTTGCTGAGAAAGGATTTTCCCATAGTGATGGAGGTTCCTTGACCTTGAAAAAAAGAATCCCATGTACATGAATTAGAAAGATAATCAATAGCTTTATAAGCAGCAATCAAATTAAAGATCCTTTAAATACTTACTTGAGGGCAATGAAGAACAATGCCATCTTTTCTACACAAGTATGGAGTATTCTGTATTAAGTTGAACACAAAGTTGGTTAAGATCAGTACTCAGTGCTACACAAAACAACGCCCTACTACTCTCCAAACACTATCCCAGCCCCAAAAATTTCACCAAAATCATTTCAAACCATCACCAACAATTAAAAATTCAATTACGATTCTAATTTCCTTACATATCTCTCTAATGAACCAAAATGTATAGACACAAATCAATGTGAATCACGAAAGAAGGCATAGAGATTAAGAGGACTCACTAAGCGTTTGAAGATGGAGAAAATCGAGATCGAAGCGATGAGAACGACGAAGACGAGCAAGAAGAGCGAGATCCTGGAGCTCTGCGGCGAAACCCTAGAATCGTCGGCGAGAAAGGGGCAGAGGGAGTGGAGACAGGAGGAGAAGGAACGGTCACGATCCTTGTAGTAGGCGTGGCGACCGCGGGCGTCGTCGTCGGATTGGGCGTCGGAGACGAGAGGGGAGGAGTCCTCGTCGCGCTTCATCGGAGAAGACGAGGCTCGAGCTCCGATCGAACTCGAGTGCCTCAGCTCAGCCATGGCTGACTCGAGCTTTTTCTTCTGTGAGTTGTTTTGAGCTGGTCAGGGTCGTCAGGGTCAGGGACTTGTTCGTCACAGTCCATGCGATTTCAGATTCTCTCACTTCCTTTCCCTCAGTACCCAAATTGAAGTGTCTGTTAAGTTTTGGGGGTGGGTTTGTAATTAAGTTAATTGCTGGGGGTGGTTTTGTCATTTTTCTTTGAAGCAAGTACTTCTCTCTGAGGACTGAGGCGGCCTGAGTCCCTGACTGGGTGTGTCGTGTGTTTGTGTTTGCAGAGCTGTAATATCTACGGCTGGGATTGATTGTGATTTATCATTCATGTGCTTTTCCCCTCTAGTTAGTGGACGAGAGATTTCTGCACGTGATTAATGTTTGAGGCAAACGACAAGCTTTAACCTCGTTAGACTGGAAAACGACGTAAAATAGTATAAAGGAGAACAGCATCACAGTCAAACAGCGGAAGCACTTTTGAACGACGATAAAGTAAACAAGAAGATGAAAGAAACTGACAACAAAATAGAAAGACAAGACGACAAAAAACAGAAAACTACGACAACCTGAAAAACGACGAGAAAATACAAAAACAATGACAAACTTGAAAACGACAACAAAATAGGAAAACAAAAATAAATAAAAATAAATAAATAAACGACAGAACGACAAGAAACTAAACAAGAATATTCATTAAAACGACAGTAAGTTGAAGCGCAAAATAAAAAACTGGAAAACCTAATACAATGGGTTAATTCAATTTTCTTTTTTTTCTTGAAATGGTTAATTCAAATTTTAGTTCATTACAAATAACTTAAATATCATGGTAATTTGCAGTAAAAATTCCTAGTGTTTAGGATCTTTGGCATTTAAGTCCCTAACTTTTAAATTTTGGAAAATAAATCCCAAACCTCTTAAAAATTTAGCAGCATTACCCCTCCTCCATCCAATTCCACCGTTTAAAAAAAAACATTTGCACAGAAAAATAAAAACAAAAAACTCAGCTCTTTGAGAGAAAACCCACAAATAAGAAATTGATATTTCTTATAAACTTTATTTGAACATCTAAATTTCGGTTTCTTGATGGTGGAAATCTATTCTTCCTTCTTAGAATTCTTCATTTCGGTCTGAGTTGATTGCCAAATCATAATACTGTTTATATGTTTTTAGTTAAAAAAAAGAAAGAAAGAGGAAAGAGGAAAGAGAGTTTTAAGTCAAAATTAGAAGTTTGAGTTTGTGCCCTTTGAACCAACCATTAAACCGAGCACCCAAAAAGTCCCAAGCTCGATTTTACTTCTACATTAAAAATATGTCAATCTTCATTTCAAAATTTTTTTAAAAGGAAAAAAAATCCTAAATATGGTCACCAAAATAAATATCACATATAGTAAATCTTCAACCTCAATCATTAAGACTCCATTTGGAATCCAAATTTTAGAGGAAAAAAAAAGTGAGGAAAAGTCATGAAAAAAGAAAGAATAAAATATTTTTCCTAAAAATCTATAAAGCTTTATTTTGACATTTTTTGTTTTATAAATTAATGTGTCAAAATATTATATACTAAAAAATTACATCAAATCAAACTCTCGTTTTTCTTGAAAAAAATTTCTATTATTTTTTATTTCAATCCAAATAAGAGAAAATAGAATCTCTTGGAATTTTTTTTCTTTCTTTCCAAAAATCCAAATTCCAAATATATCCTAAAAAGTTAAAATTAAAAAGAGGTCGAGAAGGAAGAACGATAAAAAAGTTTGAGTTTGGGCCTCAAAGACAAAGAAGACTACACTAGAGTTAGGTCCTTGCGGTAAAAATCTCTTACTCAAAACGACCCCTCTTCCATCTACTTCTCCTTTGCTTCTTGTTCTTCTCTTCTTCTTCAAACGCTTAGATCCATAATGACCCAACTTTCTTCCAAACAAGATCAGTTGAACAAATCGTAAAAAATAGATAAAGAAAAAGGATTCATAAGTTTTTCTAGGCTTTAAAAAGAGTTATGAATGTTCCCCTCTCTGTTTTGGTTTTTTGTGCATGTGCTACTTTAATGGAAAAGTTGGCTAAGGTTGACAGAAGGATTAATGGTGCTAAACTTTTAAGGGATTTGAGATTTAATTGCCAAAATTTAAAGATTAGAGACTTAAATATCAAAGAGCTTAAATATTGGGGTTTTTTTGCTGCAAATTACCCTAAATATCATTTTGGTCACTGACAGTTAAAATATTTCAAAATTGATCTTTGAATATATCTTTGTCTTAATTTGGTCCTTGAATAACTGAACCTTAAAATTTCACTTTAAATTGTCGTGAATTTAATGGAGAATATTATTTTTTTTTTCGTTACTAAAATTGGTCAAAACATCAATTTAGGGTATTAATTTTCAGAAATTCTTAATCTCAGGGTATTATTTTGTAGAGTCTATACTTTAGGGTTTAAATTGTAGAACACTCAAACTTGAGGTATTTTTTTATAATTCACCCTATTTTTTATACCTTTTCTTGGTAATTATTATGTAAAACGACATATAGTTCTTTATGTTATTGTGTATAATCTGCAACAATAGCTCCCACACCAGAGGAGGAATTCGGCCATATAAGTACAAAGGTAGCTCTATTTTGGCCCATATATCTATTTTAAAAATACTATGAAAAATATGTAAATGGATGAAAATGCCCCTAAAAATCGTAAGGAAAACTATGCTCTAATTTCAATTTGCTTACTTCCCTCTCTCACACAGTCCTCGAGTCTCATTTTACCTCTCTCAATCTTAGCTCAGTCCCCGTCAAAATCTCATCGAATTCTTGGTGACATCTCTCAAAGTCTCCATCATTTTCATCTGTCACTCTTCTTTCATATCTATCACTTGATAAATCGAAGCCGAAGACAAAAAATCGTAAAGGCCAGGAAGGAATTCAAGCCGAAGCACCCCCAAAAGTTCAAATCTATTGGTCTGTTGTCATCGCTGTCATAGTCTCTAGATAAAAGCCAGAAAAATGACTCTATAAAAAAAGGTAAGGAATTAGGGATTTAGGGTTTTATTTTTAGAGAAAAGTTACAAATTTCAAATAATGTAGTTGATTAATCGTTTATTTCAAATTTTGTTCAAGTTTCGTTTATGTTTGAGGTTATTTCGTGAATTATCGACTGATTAAAGATGAAGAATAATGAAATTGTATTTTTCATTTCGACTATATTTCAATTCATATTTAATTCGTTTCGATCCATTTCGATGATAGTTCGTCTACTTTCCAATGCATTTTTGATACTTATTTGAAATAAATTTTTTATTAAAATATATATATATATTCAATGTAATTTCGATCCAACTTCGATCCATAATTTAAGTCGTTTGTCGTTTATAATAAAATCCTTCAACGATATTTTGATTAATGTTCGATGCATTGAGTTTCATTCCGTTCGATTTTTTTGTCTCATTTCTGATGCCTTTTCGATGTTTATTTGAAATAAAATTTATATTAACATTCATACATTCGACGATATTTCAATGTGATTTCGTTTCCATTTCGATGCATATTTTGATTAAATAAAAGACATGCATGATAAAACATTTCGACGATATTTCAATTAGTATTCAATGCATTTCGATGTTCTGTTGATTCCCTGTGTAATATTGTTCGATGGGAATTCGATGCTTATTTGACTATATGTTAATGCCTGGTTATGTTTAGAATTATTTATTTCTTTCGATTTGATTTTGATGCCATTTCGATTGTAGTTCATCATGCTCTGTTTTTCAATTCATTTCGATATGATGCTTTCGTCATTTTTAAAGATTTCTGTAATTTTACTCTATTGGAATCGAAATAGAGTTGAAATTCACTGTATCGATATTTCGATTTTATTTCGATGGTATTTGATTCAATTTCGACACTCGTTTAATGAAGTTCGATGATTTTGATTTTTTTTTTTTGAAAATTTTGTCTAATTTTTTTTTCTTCTATGCATGTCCAAACTCATTGTACCCGTTGAGCATCACTTTACTGGAGGGGTCACTTTAAAGGGAACAACAGTTATAACGAAGATTATGCAAAAGTTTGAGAAGTATGGCTTGATGGAGAGGGCAAAGAAATGCCTGTTTAAGCAATTTTTTAGTGCTTCTCTAATGCAAGCATCTGGAGTACTTCTACACCACCTATTGTTGAGGATAGTGATTTCCAGAAATCCCACGGAGTTGCAATTTTTTCATCAGGGATAACAATTTTGAGTTTCGGGTTTGGTGAGTTTGCCTTAATAACAGTCTTGAATTTTTGGAAAGATCCAGATGTTTTGAAGTTCAAATCTATATCGATAGCACCAGGCTCAGAGAGACATACTTGAATAATGAAGCCATGGAGAGATCCGGTGAATTAGAAGCGGCATTTCTAAATTATGAGGAGAAAGAGGACGTGTAGAAGTTAGGTTTGTGCTACTTGATTGATGGGATCTTGATAGCGTAAGAGTCAGCCATAAAGAGAATGAGGAGAATTTTTTCAATTATCTATGGGGAAGACGATCTTATGAAAGGACTTTCTATAGTTTGAATAAAGACATGAACCACCAGAGGAAAAATTACATTAATAAGATTAAAAATAATAAGAAGGCGAAGGAAGCTCAATATACTATGTACGGGTTTAGCATCGCTCTACAATACTGGCTTATAAGGCTATCCCTAATTTGATTGGTGCATTTGCCGATAACCTTGGTATAAAATTCTCAAGGATGTTATCGTGGACAAGCAACAAAATGCCATCATAAAAGGATTGTGAAGATGTATTAAAGATTAAGAAAATAAGTACATAATAAACTTTCTATAGTTTATTAATATTTGTTAACTGTCTTAGTTAATTGATGTTAATTTTTGAACTTTATAGCTTGTAACGAAGGCGATATTGAATCCACAAGAGGCTGAGAAGCAATTATATGCCAAGATATATCACGATCGACACTTTAGCCGTATTGGTACTGAAGTTAAGGCAAAAGGAATTAAAGGTGAGGAGGAAGACGAAAATAATAAAGAGACAGTTGAAGCAAAGCAAGCTGCGAAGGAGGCTGGCATATTTAACACTTCCACTGATGAACTAAAGGAGCAACCATCGGACGATTTGTCTCGGTTGCATATGTTTTATACTGAGCTGAAGACTAACATCGCTGAACTAAAGGCGAACCAGGCTGAGCTGAAGGCAAACCAGGTGGCAGTAAATGATAAATTGGATAGGTTGCTGAAGATGATGAAGGAAATAAAAGCACAACAGTAGCTGCACAGTTATAATTCAGATACCACCGAATCTGATGTGCTTCTTTAGGGGCATGAACCTGGGGATGATGTAGTATTGTGGACTCCTAGTAAACCAAAAACCCATGATCAGGACGCTCCTGAATAGCAGCAAACTCCGGGCATGAAGGAGGTACACTTAAGTAAGGTTGCTGGAGTTCAGTTTTGCAGGAAAATGTAAGTAGCCCACAAAACCAAGAGACTTATTGACTACATCAATCCTTCCAACAAGAAGTTCAAGGTCAATGATCCATGCAAACCTGACCGTTTCTGGAAAATTGACAACAAAGTAGCAGGAAATATTCAGGAAATGGCTTACTGGATCGATTGACAACAAGAAACCAATCTAGCTTCCTACTGGTGCAGCCTCAATTTTATTCTTCTTAGATCTTCAAACTCATTGTAAGTGGCTTATGAATGAGGTAATATAATCTATTACGTACATTTTCATTTTCATGAAATTTTTCGTATTCACTTAATATTTATTGTATTCTATTCATTTTACAGTATATTGATGTGGCTTTTCGGTTGATATGAGAATGACTTTGATTCTTTCCAAAGACACATAGAAAGAAAGTCACCAAAGCCGACACAATCTTCACTGCATGTATGACTGGTCGGTGGAAAGCTTTCAGAAAAAGCTCGAATAAATCAAGATTTAAGTGGAATGACCAGCTTATCGGCTACACCAAAGGAGATCCAAGCAACTTTCAACGTACGTGCTTGGGTGGAGGTTGATTAAGTCTACTGCCTCTTCAATATTGGATCAAACCATTGGGTTATTTTGGAGGTTGAACTTCCTGCGCATGTGATCACTATATACGACTCAGATCAGACATTGTATGATGCTACATCAACCGAGGAAGCCATGACTCCACTGTTGAAGATGCTTCTATATTTTTTGCTGGCTATCCCTGAGATCACTGATCAAATAGATCTTGATTTAGCTATGCTGACCAGACCTCGGGATTTTGATTTGAAAAAGTTCCCTCCCGAGGATGTGCCACAAACAAAAAAGAGGTATTTGCATACAATCCTCCAAATTGAGAAGTAAATATTTATTTTTTTTGTCTCATACTAACTATATTAATTTGCCTTTGCAGTGGAGATTGTGGCATTTTTTTTGGTTAAGCACTTGGAATGCATCTTGGCCAATATTCCACTAGATTCTATTGTTGATAAATTCATTCAATATTCAAGAGACAAAACTATGTGTTGATTTATTCTACCATAACTTAGAACCATAGATATTATATATATAAATTACGTGATGACGCTGAAATGTATATGAATAATGTATTTTGTTCAAAATCAGGTTACAATTTGGTTAGAAAAAGAATGAGATTAATTTCAGGTTACCTTAGTCAAATTTTGATTCATTTCGATAAAAACTCGAGTCCTTTCGATGACTATTGAATTTAATTTCGATGACATTTCGATGAAAAACATAAGGCAGGCAAAACATATACAAAAATCGAATTTTCGACGCCATTATATTCATAGTCAATGATAATTCAATTAAGTTTTGACTAATTTTCAATTATATTTGACGGACGTTACAGGACTTTGTCATTTGCATTTTTTTGCCGAAATTTCGATATGTTTCAACTCATTTTGATTTATTTCGATTTGTTTCGATTGTACAATTTGGATGATAATCTTTCGATGGATCAACAATTTGTACTATTGCTCTTCTTCGATTTTGACTATATTTTGACGCATTTCGAGGCAATTTCGACTATTGTAATTTTTTTTTTAAAATGAGTTATGAATAAAATTATTCCAACAACATATTAAAATATAATGCATATAAAATTGTAAATATCAAATTTATTCATTACAACACAAAACGTAAAATCATAAAATTAAAATGATAGGAGTATCAATACAAAAAACTTAAGATTTCTCAGTTCTGGTTGTTGCCTGTGTTGAGGCTTGCGTTGAAGCTGTAGCCAACATGTACCTGCAACTTGCCCGATTGTGGGCCTTTCCTCCGCAACGACTGCAATGGCATTGTAATTTGCATTTCTCTCCCTGTGACACCCTGTATTTTGTTTGGCTGACCAGGCTTCGGTTTATAAGGAGGTGGTTCTACCATACATCTGCTAATATTATATGGTACATCCTATTCTTCTTCATGTCCTACTGGACATATAGTCTCTATATAGCAGTACAGCCATGTGTCAACTGTGTAATACTGGGAACACAAGGTATATAGATTGATGCATCGATTCAGATACGCCCCTAATGTATGCGCACATGGGAGACCTGTCAAATCAAACTTCCTGCAACTACAATTCTTTGTCTGTAAGTTAACTTGATCGTCTACGTCACTATCTATGACATAAAACTCATAGTGGCTAAACAACTGTATAATCATAGTCTTCGCAGTCGTAATACTGTCATCCAATTTCTTTTCAATATTTTTGGCTAATAGTTTATTGGAATCCATTACCAAGGTTTGCCTTTCAAAGAACCAAGTTTATAGTGTTATACCTCAGAAACTCTGCCAAAGTTGTGATTGGATACTTCTGTATATCTCTACTAGTGTTGTTAAAACTCTCAGCGTTATTACTTATCATGATATTGTAACGAAGTCCAGAGAAGTTTGCACGAAACAAATGAAGCAATCTTAATTTCAGGGACAACTTTAAGTTCTAAATCAAAACGACTTCTATCAACTCCAATTAGATCATACAGCTTATCTACAAGGGTCATATAAGTTATACTTCTATACACCTATGGCCTTACTTTCTTTAACAATATAAGACCATAATATTTTCTCCGAAGAAAACTTCCATTCACCATTATACAAAACTATGATATTGAAATGTGACTCTACATATAAAACAAAATTAAATTCATCAACTATAAAAAATAATCAAAAAAATCATAAATTATAAACTAAAAATCCAAAATTATCAATTGTTGAAATCAAGTCGAAAAAGGATCTTAATTCATCGAAGTTCATCAAAACTGAGTCGAATATACATTAAAATATGGTTGAAATTAACGAATGTGAAATGTATTCGAATATACATCAAAACTATATCGAGATTACGTCGAATTAGGATCGAATGATCGACTGTAATCGAAATACAGTAGAAATAAAATCGAAATGGCATCGAATTTTCGATGTTAATCGGGACGCCGAGCATGTGTTTTCCAAAATTTTGCATAAATCCCAGAAATCAACTTCTAATGCATAAATTATGCTCAAAACATATCAAAACTTAGTTGAAAACCCTTTCAAATAATACCCATAACATTTAAATATATAAATTATATACTCATTTAATCAACTTTATGCTTCCTTGTTTTTCGCATTTTTCAGCTTTTCTCTTTTTTTTTTTTTTTTTTTTTTCTGATCTTATAATTTCAACTCTTCAAATATCATGTTAATTTCAATAATTAGAAGATACATTCAAAAGATACAGATGGAAGAATTAGAGGCGCGGCATGAAAGCTGGGTTAAACATTAGAAGAGAGGCATAGACATCGTAAGCCAATTCTTAGGGACAAAAATGACATTTACATATGCATGTTTTTCAGAGCATACGGGCAAAATTGTGCTATTAGCATGCATATATGGCCTACTTTCTCCACCAAAATACCCCGGTACAAAAAACTTTCACCACTTCTTCTTCTTCTTGTTCAGACCAAAATCCTAAAGATGAACTCAGCAGCGAGGCAGGCCTCAACCCTGTTTAAGCGATCGAATGAATAGGTTCAGCTTCAGCAATGGAGAGGGATTCGAGTTAAGGTGCTGAGCGGGAACCTTTAGTGGGCGCTAACCCTTATGCAGCAGAAGATGCAGTCGAGCGGGATCGAGCGCCTCATCAAGAACGAGCAGACTCACCACATCAAGAACTCGGAGACGCGCGTCTTGGCCCGCAAAAACCTCGAGCGCAAGATTCGGTCCCAAGAACTCGCTCGCAAGCTCCAAGCCATCCTCATCAAGAAAGTTAGGTCAACAGACCCCATTTTCAATTTTAGAAAACAATTTCACTTTCATTTTCGTTCCTGTATATTATGGTTTGTTGAATTTGAATGCATCTTGTTTTATTTGTTTATATTATGTATGGAATGGTAGCTTATAGCTTGAAATTGAGGCTAGTGTTGTTATAAAGTTTTACAAAGCCGTTAAGCCGTTTTTATTTTAATAGATTGTAAATAAGGGCTTATGTGATGGAAAATCTAATTTATTGCTTACATACAAAAACCAATGGGGTTTGTAGTATACTGGGTCTTCACTGGGTCTTCACTAATGGGGTTTGTAGTATACCTATGTAGTTAGTGAAGAGTTTAGCTTGTGGCAACTCCCCTTTTTGTCTCCATTTTTGTGAATGGGAGGTGAATCTGTGTATACTTACTCTAATTAGTTGCCTGTGTAGGATTGAACTTTTGTGTTTATTTACGGGTCCATCTTGTAATTGGATTATTGAAAGTTGTTCTCATAATGTTTTCTTAATTCCTTGTCTACAAGCAAACCGGACTACTATTTTCGTTCTGCTTGCTTATTTTTCTATGAAAGGCTCATAGAAAGGGAATTTGCATTGAATGCTCAAACCTAGGTAGAAAATTGATGAGGTTGGTAGTTGTAATATTAGGTATTTTTGATTAGAATCCTGATATGGGATTTGAAAGAAGATATTTTGGTCGAAGTTCCATCTCTTTATAGGTTTAAATTGGAGCTCAGATGTAGATGGAAACTTGATAAGACTATTGGTTGTCATACTATATGCGTTACTGCTTTTGATTAGATTCTTAATCTGGGATTGAGGAGGATATACTGGTCAAATTGGTGCTCAGACTTAACGAGAAAAATAATAAGAATGCTAGTTGTAGTATTAGGCACTTTTGATTAGATTCTTAATATGGGATTGTAAATGAGATATATGGGCCAAAGTTCCATCCTTTGACAGGTTTAAATTGGAGCTAGAGAATAGATAAGATTGCTAGTAGTTTACATACCAGTATTAGTGCTTTTTATTAGATTCTTAAATCTGAGATTTAGAAGCAGGCATATTTGTCAAATTTCCATATATTTACAGGTTTAAATTGGAACCCTATGCCCTATTGTTAGCTGATTTGTCTTTCAAGTTTAATAATATCCATCTTCTTCTAGTTGGTTCCCTTTTAAATTAATTCGACGAAAGAGTAACTTCTTTAATTGCTTGTCTCATTTTTTTTGCATTTAAGATGTATCCTTCTCTAAGTTTGTTTATTTGGACTTACGTACGGCATTGAAAATATTGCAAGGGCCTATGAGACTAGCAGTGGAGTTTTTCGCTTGATAGGGAATAGGGACTGACTATAAGGGTGTTGCTCTGGAAGATACCCCGGAGGTATTCAAAATTTACATATTGTCTTTTGAAAGAAAAATCAGACCTTCTTTGGATACTTAGATTTCAAGTTTCTGTGGATATATACCATTGATGATTATTCGGAGAATTTTTTTTTTTGCCTTGGAATAAACTCAGCTTGGAAATTTGAATATCTGCTTAGTGCTTTACTATTTATGGGAAAACATGCACTTCCAGAGCTTTTCTTTAACTACTTCAACTTGTCACTCTACCAGTATAATTGAACGAGTCATTCTGGGGACTTGGTCTAAGCCAAGTCTGTTGAGGTTTTAGCAATTGACAATTTAAGCAGAAACAGTTCATTATTACCAAACAATACAGATTGTTCCCGGGTAAAATCCTAATTCATGTTAAAAAATGGACTAGCTTTATTAGATGCTAAGACAAACTGATTATGATGATTATCTGTTCTGATTTAAGGTATTGGTATCCTATCATATGGATATTATCTAAGGGTGTTAAGGTGAGATCTTACATGCAAAATTGAGGGAGTTCTTGAGTCACTGTTTCATGCAGACTCAACAAGAGTGAAATCAGCTGGTTTTGCTCCTTTGGGACACGGTTTTGAGGTAAAACCGTTTAGGTGTCAATAGATGAATAAATCTCAAAAGAATGTGTAAAGTTCAAGAGATATTTCAGCAAATTGAGATGAAATTATATGGCTGATTTGATGAAAAACCGGCTGCAGTACATGGTTTCTATCAAGCTCAACAGAAACAACTTGCCACTTGGCAAGGTTGTCCCGCCCTAATCATCACAGAATATTCCTTGTCTCTTGCTGCAATGATTGCTATTTAATGCTATAAAAAGGGACTGAAATCCCTTCTGCAGGGGAGAGGACGGGGGCCTATCTTTTCAGCTTACTTTCTACTCTAAAATCCATGCATTCTTCTCTCTGTTTCACTGGTTTCCAGTGCTGATATGCATCAGTAATTTACAGCCACTTGCACACTCAAAATCCCTTCACCCGATCACTTAAATATACTCCCTAAACACCTTATACATCAGTTTTGGTGCCTAAATTAATCACTACAGCCTCATACTACCCTTTCTAATATCATACCAGCCACCAACAACTGCTGTTTTTTCATGATGCATTATATGATCAGCCTATTTTCCATGCATGCAACAACTATGGGTTTGATCTACTCTTTGGAATAAGTGTCCTTAAGCTAAGTTCTCTTTTCCCTTTCTATTTTCATTGTATATGTATATGCGTATACGACATGCTTTCAAAACTAAAAGCTGATCATATTGTACTAAGGCACACATCTTTAATATAGTTATTAAAGCTTCGTGCCTAATGTATTCAATTAAGCTCATTTCAGTGGCTGATCAAGTCTTTGGTCACTACTGAGTAGAGCAACATTTTTATTTTTGAAATAACCTTCTATTCATGAGCATCTAAATTTCAAACTTTCATTACATTTGAAGAACTTTGTGAAAATTGAGCCATCCAAAGACCACATCCACTATGCTCGTGGAAGTTTTCTTTCAAGTGTTTTTTCTAAAAAGTATTATTTTCATCCTTTGTTTATTGTTATTTTCAAGTTTATTAGTTCTGTCAGTTATACAGTTCTAAAAATTATATCCTAGAGTTTTATGCTCGGTTATGATATATATTATGCTATCTTAATCTTTGAGTAACAAGCAAGTAATCTCATATTTTTTATAAATAAAAATTTACCACGAACACAGATGTTAAACCGCAAGGAAAAGGATGACAAACGACGTTGGCATTTTGATGATACAGGGGTCTAGTTCTTCATCCGACCAGCCTCGGGTTTAC
>JXTC01000021.1:1615642-1682714 GCA_002914845.1 Trema orientale
AAACTACAAAAGAAGAGGAGAGAGAATTAAGACGTAATTAAGATTCAAGACGCATGAGGATGTGGAAATTGGAAAAGATTAAATGAACGTAGGACTCTGGAGGGACTGTTGAGGCTTTAACTCACTTTAAACTAGACAGACTCTAATTTCCAAAACTAAACTGCTAAGGAAAGAAGCAGCAAAGAGTTATATTAACGTTGGGATGAGGAAGTTACTTCTATTTCTTGCCCGATTTATAAGTACGAAAAGTACACGTATTTCAATCCGGACCAATAAATATAAGTCTTTTTCCACTACCACAGAGAGTCAAAACAATTTCCAACATACTGCCTTCGCTTTTAGTTCTCTCTTTAAAAATTCCAAACTCAGTAGGTTTAGAACTTTTCAAGCCCCATTGACCCAGGAAACAGAAAAAAAAAAAAAAGAAGAGAGAGAACGGAAAAAAAAAAAGAGAGAGAAAGTTCCTAAGCACTAAAACATCTATTTTTATAGCTCTTGTGCAAACCTCCTACGCTCTATGGATTGTGTATATCTGATACATACCTTTGAATCTTTGATGCTTGGTGGCTACCGGTAGAAATTGTTGGGAATCTGACCGATCTAGATTTGTCGCTCTCTGGATCTCACTTTACAGAAATGTCAGAATAATAGAGAAATAATAATAGGGAATAGAAACCAATCTCACAACACAACAATTTAAGTGAAAAACTCCCAAATCAGGAGAAAAGCCACTGTCTCTCAGAAAAGAATTTCACTATATGAAAAGATTCTACAATCATATAAATTTTCCTCTTTTCTACCCAATGATCCCAATACACCCAAACACTTTCTCACAAATATTCTCTCATTCACACCTTACACTGCCACTATTTGAAACCTCCTCTCTACTCTCTTTGAAAGGAGAAACAAAGAGAAAGAAAAGATTTAATTAGAAGAGAACTTTAAAATGCTTCTAAGTTTTGGGATGAAGAGAATGATGAATGAAATCTCTATTTATAGGCCTTGAAAGGTAGTGAGAACACTAGTTTTTGCTATTGCTATTACGGCAGTCCCCTTTCACTATTGCTGTGACGACGGCCTCTTTTCACTATTAGTATGATAGCTGTCCTTTTCAAGGATTTGCTGAAACTTAAAGGAAAAAAATAGTTATAAATTTGTCCAAGTAATTTCAACATGTTGCGTTAACCATGTAAAAATTGTACTTTTATTATAATTTCTCAAAGTGTGAGATTTTTTTTGGTGCGAAAATGCGATTAATGATAGTGTGAACTTTCCTTCCTAATTGATATTGAATCAACTCTCCATCAATTTAGTGACATAAATATATTTATCCACCCTGTATCTCTAATCTAGTTAAAGTGAAAATCTCACAACGCTATGTTTGGAGCACGGATTCCATTGAGGAGAAAAATAGATAGATGACCCTTTATTGTGCTTGGATTTTAACAGAATATAAGGGAGAGCATTTAAGGAAAGCAGAAGAAATTTTAGGATAAAAATTGGGATACCAAAATCCTGAAACAAAAATTTACACATGTGATATTATTTTTAGTCACATAACTTTAAATAGTATGACTCCACATTCAAAAAAGAAGTTAAAATGAATGTGAACTTGTGGTATAAATTTTTAGTATAAGATATTAGTGTAGGTTTGAAGGATTTGAAATTTTTACCGGAAAAGAAACTCTAAAACTAAGAGTAAAAATTGAGACAAATGAAAAACTCAAAAACAAATGTTTTTTATTTTTATTTTTCATATCAATGTTTTGGAAAATATTTTCCTCATTCTTTTTGTTAATATTTTCCTCAATTTTTTTTATAGGTTTAGACTAACATCTCTAATGTATTTTGCTTGGATTGGAATTGTTTTTGAAGTGGATTTAGATGTACATGCATTCAATAATTTAACTAATTACCTTATTAGAATGTTTTGGTTATTGCTAAAAAGGATTGAATAATCCTGTCCAATAAGCATATTTCCCTACCAATACCGGCCTTAAGAGTTGCCACAACAAAGAGCTAAAAAAATTTCCAACGTATTGTTCTCTCTTTAAAATCACAAACTCAGTAGGTCTATTTAAAATTTTTCCAAGCCTCATTTTGTTTATAAAAAAATCCAAGCCGTAAAACATCTATTTTTAAAGCTGTTATGCAATTTCCTAAAGCTCCATAAGTCCATATATTTGATACAACCATATATTTGATACAACATACCTTTGGATCTTTGATGCTTGGCCGCTGCCGGTGTGTGGTGGCTGCGTAATGCGGCTTTTCAAAAAGAGCGGAGGCGAGGCACTACTCTGAAGTAAGAGAATAGTTATTAGTAACTTGAGATCATGATTTTTTTTTTTTTTTTCCCCTTTATTTTCTTTTCCCGAAATTTAAATTCATATCTCGTTAGTAGGACCAGTTTTTTGGCCCCACCAGTGCGACTAAATGACCGAATGCCATGCAACGCTCTACGCTCCTAACATAATCATTGATAAGGAGGGCCCGCAGTCAAATGAGAATCACTAAAACCAGCGTCTATTGTACGACATTTATTTATTTATTTTTTCCTCTTTTTTATTTTTGACTACTACCTTTTTCCAAGTAAAATAGTTACCAACGA
The DNA here is from genome assembly GCA_002914845.1 of Trema orientale. Lineage (NCBI taxonomy): Eukaryota > Viridiplantae > Streptophyta > Magnoliopsida > Rosales > Cannabaceae > Trema > Trema orientale. The sequence goes on from JXTC01000021.1 coordinate 1,618,254, forward strand.
TTGAAAAAGAGCTTGCCTAAAGTTAAATTCCACCTCATGAACTAGTTTGAAACCGAATTAGTTATATCATTTTACTCCATAATCTTACCGCTTTATGAGAATTATGTACTATCAACCAAATGCTGTGAATGATTCTTAATGATTAAAAAAGAAAAAAAAAACCTATTGTCATTTAAAAGAACTCATATTCCTCGTATACTTGATATTTTTATAATAAATTCTTTACTAGTCCCTGAATTAAGAAAAAATTTTCACTTTAATCCTTAAACTTTAAATTGCATTGTGTTGGTCATTAAATTATTAAAAATGTGTCATTTTAGTCCTTTTTGTTATACATTTTGTTTAAAATTTATCAAAATGGACACTTAAGTAGTATTTCTGATGATTATGTATTAATGATTTCAACAAAGTATTTTAGACAATTCTATATTATATTATTGTCTAATGCTAATTTTTTATCAATCAATCATTTTTAAATAACTTCAATAATGTTATAATCTCTTTGTAGTACTAAATTATACTTCTGGATATGAAATAAATATAACAAAATAGCAAAAGTGTCTTATATGCTTATTTTCTTAAGAATAAAACAAAATATACAACCAAAATGACTAAAATGAAACTTTTTAATAATTTAAAGAACAAAATGATGTAATTTAAAGTTTAAGGACCAAAGTGAGACTTTTTTCATGGTTTAGGAACCAACAAAATCGTTTATCCATATTTTTATGACTAAAAATAAAGTCGAAGAACAAATTTTAAATTTCATAAGTATGTATCTTTTTAAACCTATATCTTCACATAATCAACTACATGTTGCATTATCAAGAGCTAGAATAATCTGCATTAGTGAAAATTCTTATTAAACTTATTATTCTAAATAAAATGTCAACATATACTAGAAACACTGCCTGTAAATAAGTATGCCATTCATGAATTCAACTTCATAATATAAAAATGTATTTTATGGAACTGCTATAATAGGCTAATTTATGAATTATCTGACTTATCTACTTAATTAGTTGTAAATAATTTCTATACCGTAAATATTGTTTTGTAAAAATAAAAATTATATTTTCTGCTGATCAAACAAATTAATTTAAACTTAGTTAAACCTGTTTTAGGCTATAGATATAATACCTATTCTTTTTTTTTTTTTTTTCCCTAGAGATGTATCGGTAAATCTATCTCCTTTCTGTGCTTATTTGCTTCTTTTAATACCAATATATATACGTGTGTTTTTATGCATATTTTTTAGAGTGCTACCAACAACCCTAGCACCTGGAGGAAACAGCTTGAGGAAAAGATAAGCTCGAAGGTCATCTCACAAAAAAATACCTCTTAAATGTTCTTGCTTATTCGATCTTAACACCATGTTAATTAATCCATAAAGAAAATGGAGAAAAATAAGAAATGATGAATGAAAAAGACTAATATTTCTCTTAATGTGTAACTAATTGGTATATAAACATATGAACTAGAAAATCTCTCACTTTTTCTTTATTCTTTTCCTATGCATTATGGATTAATAAACACATCCTAAAAGAAAAAGAGAAGTATGCAGAATCCTATAAAATTAGAATATTCACTAAAATCCATCCATATAAGCAATGAAAAGAGGATATAGATAATGGATAGCATTATATATCCCAATTTTTGTACCAAATTTTTTGTACCAACACATATAGCATGTAAGTTGTCATCATCTAATTAGTGTATTAAAATTTTGGTACAAAAATTAGTACTTCAAGCATTATCCATAGATAATTATCCACCAATATATCCTTACTCGATCTTTTTATCATTAATTCGAATATTGTACATTAAAGGTAGTATTTAGTTTTCATAATCTGAATAGGAAATCCTAGCCATTGTGTACATATAATTGGGGCTCAAAAACGCAATAGGCACATTGAAATCTCAGCTGTGTAAACTATATATTTTCTGAACCAGTAAAAAAGACTCAGTGGAGATAGGCCAACAATCAAGCCAAAACACTTTAAATTATGTGTCAACTTGTTCGAATAAAAAAGTAATATAAGAAAAAAAAAAAAAAAAAAAAAAAGAAAAAGAAAAAGAAAGAAGGAAAAAAAAAAGAAAAAGAAAAAAAGAACGAAGAAAAGAAGAGAACAAAAAAGAAAAAGAAAAGAAGAAAAAGAAAAGAAGAAAAAGAAAAAGAAAAAGAAAAGAAAAGAAAGGATAATTACAAATATATCTCCTCTAGTTTATTATTTTTTTTTTTCAAATTTAACTCTGCATTCTAGAAAATTACATATTATCCCTAGAGATTTAACATAAAATCTCAAAATTTTCACCTCTGTAAAAATTAATTTTATGAAAAGAAGTTTCAATTGATGAAAATTTCACTCTCATTAAGTGCTTTGAAATAAATATTATTTAAAAAAATACAATAAATTCATGCTAATTTGGAAGCAATTTGAAAATAATTTTTGTTCCAATAATATCTACTAATGAAGAGGGAATTTTCATTAATTAAATTTTTTTTCCCCAAAATTAGATTTTACATGGGTGAAAATGTAATTTTAAAGAACGTAGGGTTGAATTTAAGAAAAATAGAAACTACAGTGGCTATCTTTGTAATTGACCCTTAAAGAAAAAAGAAAATAATATAAGAAAATAACTTTTTTTTAAGATTTTTTTTTTCCTTCAACGTTTTTGGACAAGACCCATGGTAATATGTTACGTTACCTCGTAAAAGAATAACAAGCTTGCCTTGCCTTGAGTCAAAACCTACAATATTCTCATTGTTAGAACAATTATTACAAATAATAATTAATATGAAAATGAAAATATAGTAAAATAAAAATATTATATAAAATAATGTGACTATATTTATCAGGAATATTCAAGAAATAATAAATAAAAGAGAAATCACAAATTATTTGACAATATACATAATAAAGACAATTGTAGACTAAGTTTGAAGAAAATCAAACCGAGTTTTGTGTTTCACACAACGTCCTTAAAATAATTACGCCTCCTTACTGGAGTGCTTAGAGGAATATTAATGGCGTCAGTTTTCTAAGATAAAACGGCTCACGTATAGCAATATCACACCAAGTTGCTATACCCATCGAACTAAAATATGCCCAAATACTATCACCACAAATATAAGAGACTCTACCAGAGAGCTTGACTAGAAACTCAAAACCTCAAAACCTTAAAACTCTAGCTAACTTAGAGAATATAAGAAAGAAAGAAGAATCTTAGAATGCTTTGGTGTGTTGAAATGAGAGGAAGAATTCTCCTTAATGTCGAAAAATATTTCGCAGCTTTCTGAATAAAAGCCAAACATTTTTTGTTATTTCAGAAGACTAATGGCCTTCAAATTTGAACTGTTATATATTTTAATTGAAGCCCATTCAGGCCTTTAAATTTGGACTGTTACATATTTTAATTGAGGTCCATTTATTTCTCGAGTTATAACATTGTTCTAAAAACTTTTTTGTGCTTTAGAGATAGAAAAGAAAATATTCAACGAGCAGCCAGAAACTTCTTTGGGCTTTAGAGACAGAAAAAAAACCATTCAGGCCTTCAAATTTGGACCGTTACATATTTTAATTAAGGCCCATTCATTTCTGGAATTACAGCATTGTTCCAAAACTTCTTTGGGCTTTAGAGATAGAAAGGAAAATATTCAACGAGTAGCTAGAAACTTCTATGGGCTTTAGAGATAGAAAAAAAAATATTCAATGAGTAAAAGGAAGCACAACACAGAGTAAATTTTTTGGTCCGATATTCGTATTTGTGATTTGCCAAGTTACCAATTTAAAGTTAAACAACTCTATATAAATACCTCTTACTTTGTGCTCCTTTTCCATGTGGGATTTTAGCAAATTTTCACTCTTTTTTCTTCTCATTTAACTTACTTTGAGTGATAATTTATCGTTCACTTATTACCATTTTAAGCAAGTAAATACTTGAATTTCATGTACTCACAGAGGAGAACAAATATTAACAATGACTTCTCACTAATATGTAGTGGGTCCCAAAATAGCTAATCAAAATTATGTAACACATATGAAGGGTAAACAATTATATGAAGGGTAAAGATTGGGACACCAAAATCTTGCACAAAAATATTACATCAGTGATGTGACATCATTTTTAGTCATATAACTTTAAATGGTACTTTCAGAAAAGAAGTTGTTGAAATGAATATTACGTAAGTTTTTAGTATAAGATATTGGTCTCCTTAGCATTTTTTTTATATAAATAATTACAAATTTAAAGAGTTCAGCCCAAAATGATTGCTTACGTCCATTGTGTTTCTTTCATTAGCGTAAGAAACTGAATTATTTTCATTAGCCCAAAATGATTGCTTATGTGCACTAAGTCTCTTTCATTAGCTTTAAGAAATTGGATTTAGAGTGTACTAGAATTCACAATGTTCCTTTTGTGTTTAGCCCCCTATTTATAGATTTTTGGTGGTTGTGGTTTCCTCTCGGAACTGGGAAACCAAAAATTTAAATTTAGGTAATTATCATGTCAAAATACAGAATATCTCTCCTCTGTCAGGATTTATGTCTTAAAAGTATGTATATTTTGGATATTTACTGAATTGAAAAAAGGACATATTTCTATTTGAATTTGTACATAATTTGTATATTTTTAAATATCAGAATATCCCTACTTTATTTATGTGACCATGAATTTAGTATATAAGTGTTATATAAATGATGATTACATTTATAGATAATAAACTAACATAGTTCGTAATAATATATTAAAACACGAGATTTTTAATTAAATATTATTAATATGGTCCATTAACATTGAGAGTGTAATAGTCTTATACAATCTATTGATTTATTGATATCACAATGGATATATTTTATATAATAAAATTATAGAGGACTGGACCAAATATAATTTGAATTTCACATAAATTCTGTTCACTATTGAGAGTTCAAATATTGTCACTAAATGATCAATATGTGAATCAATCTTAATTCTAAGTAGTTATAGACTCCTATTTATAGCGTTATGTTCTTTGACATACTTGTTAAAGGTTTGTTTACTAAATAGACTGAAATAAATGTATTTTGCGAACATGATGAGATGAATAGCTAGGAATGTAACTTACAAATATGGAATCCATTCCTTCCAGAAGGAAGCTAGAAAGATGATTTCCTTGTATATTGATTCAGGACTTGAACAGTTTGAGTACTCAATTTATAATAGACTTATAAATTAATTGCTCATCAGAGAATCAATAGAACGTAAGGATAAAAATATAATTAGAGAGGTAAACGGAACATAACCTAGCTCCTGTTATGAATTGTCTATGGATAATTGAACTATACGTAATGATTAAATCGATAGACTATTCGTTGTTTTCTGAGTAAACTTATTCCATAACTTCAAGAGTGCAATTCCAAATTTTTAGTAGAGTAATACTAGAATAAATAAATTAGACAAATTAATTAAAAAGTTTAATTAATTATCATAATGTATTGAAGGTTGAATTATAGGTCTATAGATCCCCAATTCCATTTCTTACAAATACTGTACTGGATATTACAATTTTTTATCACTGCACACTTTGTCCAGATAAATTATTTATTTATTTATAATTAATAATTATTATTACGTAATTAATTAATTTTAATTTAGATCTATGGAGAGATTAGTTTCCTAATTTGTTTAAATTTTGAATTTAAAATATTTAATTATCATATTAGATTTGAGAAACTAACTGAAAGCCTATCTCACCTATTTAATGGGTAAGTGGCGTGTAAGCCATTAAGAGAATAGGTAAGTAACGTGAGCCACTTAAGTTATCTGTTTTCATATATATATATATATATATATATATATATATATATATATATATATAGGGTGATGTTTCATTGGAGATTTTTGTTTTTACTCCATAAATGTGTACTCTAATTTGAGTCATTAGATTTTAATCTAATGGCTAGAATAATATTAGTAAATTTACGAAAAAGATTATTATAATTAATACATATATAAATATAAAAAGTTATTTAAAAAAAAAAAGATAGATAACCGGATGAGGTGGTCAATATTTTTATTATTTTTTTTATAAGAAAATGAAACTAGTAAAAAATACTTAATAATCCCAAATCACTCTCAACTATTTTATTTGTTAGGAAAAAAAACAACAAAAAATTTTAAGCTGATTCATGCATAATTTTTTTTTTAACAAATTTTCTTTCAATGTAGTTACTTTATTCATAATTTTTTTTAATTAAAGAAAACAACTTATTCATAATATGAAAATTATACTACCCTGGATTTTACCTTTCGTTTAATAAAAAAAGAAATTTTATGAAATATTGAAGATATAATAGCACATATAATTTTAAATTAAAGGTAATTGAAAAAATTAAACTTTAAATTAAATTTTCAAAAAGGAAAAAAATAAAAAAATGAATTAGAAATTAATATATTGAATGAGATGACTTGTTATTATAGGTTTATTTCCAAATTAGTCAAACTTACTCATCCATGGAGCGAAAACAAAAATAACCATTAAAAACTCACCGATATGTATATATATATATTAATCAGAATAATTCGTTTTTTTTAAGAAACAAAAGGTCACGGCGTAGGTCTCTAAGTTATATATATATATTTCTATAATTAATATTTATATAATTATTTTATTTATTATATATATGTATAAATATGGGCACCAATCCAATAGGTCTTTTTTTTACTTATTCATAGGTATTATTTTACCTAATTAAAATTCATCACATGCGTCTTTTTATAGTAAAAGTTGTAGAGAGAAAATATTAAATAATAGATTTTTTTTTTTCAACTAACCAAATTATGGTAGCTGTTAGATTATGATTCAACGGCTAAAAAAAAAATACCTATTGGATTGGAAACCACATATATATAGGTACATATATATATATATATGGTTCCCAATCCTATAGGTAATTTTTTTACCTATAAATAGGTATTGTTTTGTCCAATTAAAATTTATCATGCACATCTTTTTATGGTTAAAGGTAGAAAGATAAAAGCACTAAATTATGAGTGTATTTTATTATTTTTTTTTTCAACTACTCAAATTATGGTAATCATAGATAATTGATCTAATGGTTAAAAAAAATACATATAGACAGGTAAAAAAAATGTACCTACTAAATTGGTGCCATATATATATATATATATATGAGAAACCTAACAGAAAAAGACACGTAAGATGTATTATTATTTACAGAACCTCCATAAACTAGAGAGACTAAAAGAGAGTCTTCCCATTCTTTGTAGAACTCACTCTTGCAATCTCATATGTTGAAAATACTGCAAGTGTCTAAATTGTAAATTTGAGAAACTGTACGCAACACCGACACGTTCATCCAGTTGTGTTTGAGATTTGGATTAGAAGATCGTGGTTTAGAAGACAGAAAAGTTAGGATCCGCTGATAGGCTAGCAGAGGTATTTGATCTATTCTCTTTATATTTTTTGTTTTCTATGAATTAATACTATGCACTCATATAGTCAGATGTTTTAAGAAATTTTTTGAACGTTCATAAGCTAATTTTATGCTACAAAATCATTTTTAAAACCAACATTCTTTTGCTCACATATCTTGATTAATCTCAAATGTGCTTTTTCTGTGGGATTTTTGCAATTTTGCTTCTAAAATGCATGACACGAGGAGGTTAAGGAGGTGTGAACAACGAGGAGACTAAAAGTGAAATCCGGTTTGCTAAATTTGTCCTCACATTGCTAAGGCTATGTTTGATAAAGGGGAATTTTGGAGAGATGGAGAGGAGGGGAGCAAGATGAGTGGAAGGAGAACTAGGATTCCTTGTTTGATAAGGGAAGAATGGGAGAAAGAGCAGAAGTCTAGGGATGATGGCCCCATCCAGGCAATCAAATCACATCCCTCCCACTTTGGATGGATTTGAGAAATGAGTGGGAAAAAAAAAAGTGAGCAATTTATATTTTTACCCTCAAATAAAATCAATAAAAATATTAAAATAGATAGTATAGTAATTTTACAAATAAAAATTCTCCATCTTTCCTACTCCCTATCCTTACCAAAAAACTGATGCAATGTTTGATAGGATGGAAAATGGAGAGGCAAAAATGGTAAGAGATAAAAATGAAAAAAAGAAAAGAAAAGAAAAATAAATTGTTTGATAGGAAAGAAAAATGAGAAGGAAAAAAAATGAATTCGGATTGATAAAATTTTTCTCTTCCAAATTGAAGAGAAAAAAGGAATGAAAATTTTTAATTTACCAAATTATCCTTGCATGCCAACTTTTAAAATCATAATTTTGAGGTTAGAATAGTATTTTCAAAATAAATTAGTTTTCTTTTCTCTTTTCGTACCAAACAATTATAGAGGAAATACACTTTCCTTTCTATTTTGCATATTTTCTATCATTTATATTTTTTCGTTCCCTCCTATTTTCTTTTCTATCTACCAAATATAGCATTAAAGAATTACCACTCTCCTCTCATTCCTCCCCTCTTTTATATTCTCTCTCTTTTCCTAGCCTTTTCATCTTTCTTACTCTCCATCCCTCTTACCAAACATAGTGTTAAAGAAGTGATCCCATTGCAAGCATTTGGTCATGAGAAAACATGCACAACAAGTATCACTTACTATACCCTACAAATCATGACAAAAATAATATGTCTTGTTTGTTATTTGCGACATATATCAAGTTTAAAGAAAGAAGTTTAGCTGCTGAAATTTTTAGTTATTAACAAGGGTTAACGACATAAAAATACATTGAAATACAAGATTTTTTTACAAAAAAAACTAACCTCATCTTTGATTTTGCAAATAAATATCATGAGATTAAAAATTGCTGTAAATATACACGCTCCTGTGATAAAAGGACTGTTTTATCTTTATTGCACTAATTTATATATGTTTAAGTTCAATTTTTTTTTAATTTTTTTAGTTTTCAATTAAATTGAAAAAAGTTGAAATAATCAAAAAAGAAATCTCTTAGGTTCAACGAAGAAGAAGGTGACAGAGGTGAGAATAGTAAGTATATCACCATCCATGGCTGCTTTAGCCTTCACATTCCCCTCACATTCATAGACCCAAAATTGTGCACATCTAGAATCCCCAAATCCAAACCAAAATCTCAAGTTGGTTTGTGCCCAACTTTACAACCGAACTTCTCAAACCCTTTCATTCTTCAACTAGCTAAAACCATTCATAATTCTTAAGCCTTCTTGTACTTTCTTAGAATCCTAAGAAAATTAATTAATAATACAAAATAATAGCTCGAAGATGGCCATTTTAACTTTGCGCCATGAAAATGATACTGCCTTTTTCATTTTGGTATGGAATTCCAAGTTTTTAAATTATTAGGTACAAAAGTTTGCATTATAAATGGTAAAGTTTTGAGAACTCAAGTTGATAAAGAGATAGAAATATTGTTACAATAAGTCTGAAGTTGTTACAACAAATTTGAAATTGTTACAACAAGTGTTGTTCTACAACAAACAGAACTTGTATTTTTCTTTATATGGAAACCTTCTAGAATGTGCCTAAATGTGCTTTGTTTCCATATTTTATGATTCTGGTGATAATATTGGTGAAATATTATTGGAATTCGTATAAAGTTGTTTAGAATATTTTCTATCAATTTTCAATCAATTACTTTTATATTTACCATAAATATCATTGATTATTTCTTTATTTTTTTGTCCTTGATTGATATCTGATTACCTCTTATTAATCAATGAATTTAGACAGGTTTCTGAAGTGAATTCATTAAGATTTTCGTCCTTAATTATTGTTGGATATTTGCTCATTACTTAATTAATTTCTATTAGTTAATTGATTTGATTTGCTGAGTTGTTATGATCAGATTTTCTGATCTGTTGCAACAACTCCGAATATTTAAGGAAAAATTTATTAATTTTCTTAAATCTTGATATTTGATTAATATTGATTGAGATATGATTTTTCAAGATAATTATCAATCTTTGATAGGTTAATTGAAAATTTACAGCTGGCCAAATCGTGTCCAAATCATATCCCAAGAACAATCATGAATCTGGACATATTTTTTAGTAATTGTTCATATTCTGGCAGATTACAACATTTTTGGAAAGATTTTAATTTTGTTATTAATTCTTTCCTTATTTGATTTCAGTCAATTTATACTACTATGGACTACCGAAGGGGCTGAAATTCACCTATAAAAGCTCTGCTACTCTAAGGAATTTTGTATGCACTTTATTGAGAAAAATATTCTTAGAGAGAGCTTTTAATTATAAGGCATAGAGCATATTCTATTATCATTGTAAGACTTAGAGAGCTTTAGGGTTTTCTAGGTACTTTATTTAAGTGCATCTTATTCTTCGAGAGGAAGAACAATATGTCTTCGGGAGGAGACAGATCCAGACCAGTGAAAGGAATTTATATGCGAAGCATCAACAAAACTAGGATAGCTCGCTAAACAAGATTGGTGGAGTCATTACCACACATTTCGGCAATTGAAAAGAGGGATTCTTTTATTGCATTAGTCAATTAGTATTTACAATTTTTATACTTTACTAATTTGTTCAATCTCTGGGCGTGGTCCCGTAGAGTAGGAGAGGTCCGAACTATGTTAAAAATGTCTTATGTTCATTCTTTATTTTCTTGTTCTTATTGCAACATATGCACTCGTCGTTGCAATAACTTTTTATATATGTATTATAACATAATTAATTAATTATTAATTTAATCTATTAATTAATTATTTGGTAATATCTAAAACAGATCTTTCACAAATTAATGGGGAAATTGAGGATAATGATGTGATTATCTAGAAACCTAAATAATTACGTTTCGTTGCGTATTGGAATTTTTTCAAGTTTCTTGATAATGTCAGAAAATTGTTTTTGTTATGCATGGGAAGGAAATATAGAAGAAAATATATAGTTAACTAATTGTGATTTTATTGTAGGTATTCAAATGAGGATTAATGTGAAAACCACATATTTGTGTGGGTATAGTATTACTCCAAAAAATGGCTAACTCGATTCCTTGGATTTCATATTCCCATGGGTCAAAAAATACAAAACTCACAGCAAACAAGGAAATTTTTTAGATTGTCATTCTCATGCCCAATAACTCCCTATACCATATAATCCATTATAAGGAGTTCCAATTGAACCATACAACAAAATCCACAAATGGTTATCTAAGTCACGAATGAAGTTTTTATAGGTTGCTTGTAGGAGCTCTCTAAAGATGATGGTCTTAGAGAGATACGAGGGGAAAGATAATAAAGATTAGGGTTAAATACGGTAATAGTATTTGATTTATATTCATTGTATTACTTTGCTTTGAATTTTCAACTTATATAGTAATGATCTCTGAATTTTGTAATTATTATAACAATGACTCATTTGTCACAAATTGTTAGTTTTTAACAGAAAATAATCATGGATAAAGCGTCTAATTGAGCATTACTTACTTCTATAAGTAAGCCAGAATCTCATTTTTAGCCATAATTATTAAACTGTGTGCTTTGCACAAGATTCATTTCTGCTAAAAATTTAATAATTTATGGAAAAATGGTAATTGATGCCATAATTGCATAAGTCTTGGTAGTATACTTTATAAGTTAGAAATTCAGAATCTCATTCTTGGCTACAATTACCAAACTGCCTATTCTGTAATGACTTATTTCTATTTAATATTTAACAGTTTATGATAAAAAGATCAGTGTTGCAGCAATTATATAATTCAGGGACTATTATTATGTAAGTTGAAAATTCAGGGGACAAAGTGATACTACAGGTATAATTCAGGGCTTTTAATATCATTAACCATTAAAATCATAATCAAATTCCCAAACACTCATAATAAATAATTCAAATCTAAAACCAAAACAAAGCTAGTAGATAACTAAATTTTTTTTTCTAGAAAAACATCGGCTTATCGACAAAATCAATTTAAAATCCCTAAGGCTCTATTTGGAACTTGGATTTTTGTAGGGAAAGATAAAAAAATTCCAAGGATTCCTTTTTCTCTTGTTTGGATTGAAACAAAAACGGTGTAAATTAGCTTCAAAAAAAGCAAGAGTTTAATTTAATGCATTTTTTAGTATTATATAATTTTGACATAATAATTAGTAAAATAAAAAATATCAAAATAAAATTCTGTAAACCTTCAAAAAAAGTATTTTCCACTTTCTTTTTTTCGTAACTTTTTTGTAGCAATTTTTTTTTTTCTTCAAAATCCGGATTCCAAACAGAGCCCAAGTCCATCATCCATCACTATAGCTTCCTCTCTTTGACCAAACCCAAACCAAATTCTCTCTCATCTTTATCATCATCATTAGCTGCAAACCCATCTTGAAGGTTGAATTGTAGTTTGATGGCTTGATGGTTGAGTTGTGGCGTTGGGCATATGGGTGGTCGAGTGGGTTCCTATGTTCCAATAGTATTTTGCAACAGGGGATTGCTTCTTGTAGAAGCGCTAATTTGTTCTGAGGGGTTTGAAACCCCGATCCCGATATGCTTCTTCTTCTTTTTTGTTTTCCAATTTTTTCTTTTTTGTTTCTATTATAAATAAAAAATGAAAAAGTTAATTAAAAACAATATAAAAATATATATTACCGTTTATAGTCTTTTTAGTAAATTATGAATGGATAATTCGGTCTTTTTGCTATATAATTTACTTAATTGCTCAATAAAGAATAAACATTTGCATACATTAGAAATGTCAGTGTATTAATTTGTAAAAATCAAACATAAGGTTCGTTTTTACAGAATACCTAAACTTGAGAGTATATAAATATTTTTAATCCTATTTATAATGATTAATAATTATGAAGTTTAAAGAAAAAGTTTAGTAGCTAAAAGTGTGGTTAATGTTTATGAAAAAAAAAAGAGTATTTATAAGAAAGGGTCTTTTTTTATATCAATTTAAAGAAAATAAATAGTCATTTTATTATTTTATTGTGATAAATGACCGCTTTTTAGGAGATTAATTTAATAAAAAATATATCAATTTTATTTTTGCATATTCATTTTTTTGTATATTATCAATATACTTTATATATTAAATATGAAAAACGGTCACTTTTTAAACAATGACGAAATTCGGTTATTTTTTTTATAGTGCTTGAAAAACGGTCATTTTCAAACAATGATTCAAAATTCGGCCATTTGGCTAGAAAGCCGGAAAAAATGGTGATATTTCGCTACTTAACATTCTTATTAGAGCACCACACCGAGCAAGCCAGGCCTGGTGACTATTCTGTCAGGACGGCCCAATAGCAATCGCGTCACCGGGAAACATCGGGTCCGAAAAGCGAAAACCCCCAGCGGCCACTGGGGGGGAGACTCAGAGGAGTGAGGTTTAAGGGCTTGGAGAAAGGCGAAGTGCATTACCAGTCTCTGCTCCTTTTTCCGAGTGTTGAAGCTTGAAGACGATGGAGGGCGTGAGGCTTCGTGTGGTGTTCGAGGACCGTCGAATACTGAGCAAGTCACAGAGAACGGAGGGACTAAAGCGGAGCTGGGTTCTCCTCAAGCCACACCACCACACCATCTCCGACCTCTCCGCTCATCTCCTTCACGTTTTCGACCTCGATCAAGCTTGCCCAGATGGCCTCGTCCTTTCGGTAAAGCTCCTTTCTTCCTCTCATTCCCATTTTAGCACTCCCAAAACCAACGAATCAGTACAGTTACGGCATAATGGGCGATCGAAATAGGATGCAAGCGTTTATGGGTCCATTGAGTTTGAGGGTTTCGTTGGGTTGGGACCCCAAAAGTCAATTGGGTTTAGGGTGCATGCAGGTCGTTTTCTCTGCATCCAAACACTGCATTGCATTATGGGAATTCATGTATAGTCTCTCTTTAAAATTTACTGGGTTCGGCCTTGTTTGTGCATTTTCACTCTCAATCTTTTGATGTTGGCAATGTGTCCAAGTGGTGGAAATATATGATTTGTGTCTCTGATGAGTGGTTACTCTTTTGTGCCATTATTATTATTATTATTTTTTGGTAGATGATTGTTGAATATGTGTAAAACTATAAAATTGTGACAATTTCGTTGTTTTCCTAACTTGTGGGGATTTTTCATGCAGATGGAAGGGTTTGTATTACCGCCGTTTGAGTCAACTTCTATTTTGAAGGAAAAAGATATTATCCGGTCAGTATGTTTGTACCTTTTGTGAAGGGTACGGTACCTTTTTGTTTTCCCTGCTATATTAATGTACAACAGGATTAGTATTCGTCCCTGCTATATTAGAGAATTAATATTTGTTCTACCAGCTTAAAGAAGAAACGGGGTCCTTGCACTGATATCGTAAGAGTTCGTGATGGGAGGAAGTCTATTGAGGAAGGAGAAGCACTGGAGAAGCTACCCGTACATGAAGGCATGAAGCTTCTAGCTAATGAGGAGTTCGAAAATGAGAGTGGAGGTTACCAGAGTGAAGCTGAAGAAGGTGAACTTGAAAAGTTGGTAGATAAATCACATGTAGATGATATCCCAGAGAAGAACAGAGTTTCCAAAAAGAGGAAGGCATCAAAGAAACTTAAGAGGTCAAAGTATGTGAAAGTTACAATATATCTTATAATCCTTCTTTATGCGATTTATATGATATATAGTATAAGCGCATGTAGTGGAGGACTAAACATTTTTTATACTCGATTTTGATTGAAAAATTTGTTTACTTATTAAAATTATACATCAGAATGGGGAAACTGGTTATCATCATGAAATACAAGCGTGTTTTAAGTTTATATTACTGAAGTAGGCATTCTTTCCTACTGCAATCCTAATCGTCTGTTGTTTTTCAGTGACAGGAGGAAGAGAAATAAATTGTCTACCATAGAAGATGTTCAGAATGATGTCCAGCCTGAGCAGAACGGAAGTTCTCATCAGCAAAGTCTTCCTGAGAAGAGTCCTGTCAAAAATGACATGTCATCTGATACACACAGCGAACCTGATAATTTAAGTACCCCAGAAATTGATGAAAGGACTGATAACATCAACATATCTACTCCAAGTAAACCGAGGTAATTTTAGGGCATTCTTAATTATAAGATGAATAAAGAAATGTTGAGTATTCTATTCTGCTATTCCTATTTTTTCTGTGTGTATATATCTATGTATGTATTTGTTATTATTATTTTTAATTTAATGCTTTGTATGGTTTGATATGAAAATGTTAATTCTGTGTTTTCAGTTGCCAATTTTTGGGGACTTCTTTTGGAATTTGTTTGTAGCTTTCTCTCTTAGTAATAAGTTGGATAAAACATTACCTGTAATTTTCTTGAATATTATTGTTATTGAGAGAAGGAGGGAGAGGGGCAAGAATATAAATGTTTCTAGGAGATATGTGGTATGCATTCTAGTTATTTTTATAGTTTTTATTTAGTTATGTGGTGGTTGTTGTCACTTATCCTTCCGCTTGTACCAGTGTGTATTAGTCTTTTGTGATTGTAACTTTATACCTTACAAGATATTCATGTCTTCTTTCTGAATTGCTCAATTGGCCCCTTTATTTTCCTGTTTTCTATTTTGTAGCTCCTGTCAACTACAAGAGAATGGCAAGAAAAGTTTGGCTTCATCTCATACGTCTGGCGGAGTTGGAAAGGTCTTTAGCTACCACAATGGTTAAATTTTGTTTCATGTGAAAGTCTTTATGCAATATAGTTGTAAATTTTATAGCATCTCAACTTAGGGTCATTGCATATGTAGAGTGTGGTTTAGCTATGCAGCTGTAGATTATAAGTTTCAAATTGTTCGTGTTAATTTTATGATAACATTGTCCCTCTCTCTCTCAAAAGAAAGAAATTTGAAGAGGGAGAGATGGGGAATTGAAGAGGAATATGTAATATTGGATTTTAATAGGTGCAGTGATATCACACGCAAAATGGCTTGTTGATAAGTATATTCTAGTTGAAGATGGTTAGGATGTCAGATATTTTTTAGAATAATGTCAAAGAATGTATTGAGAATGCATTGTGTTCTTAGAAAACCCATTAAACAAAATAACATCCGAGTCCCATATTTTTCAGAATTGGGGCCAATATTAGTTAAACTTTTAAATTAAAGCCCATTTATCTGAACCCAGCAAATCCATACAAGGTATGGTTGGCAGGTTCTTGCCACATGTATATTAGAGTTTCACTTTTTGTATCATTCTTGGTTTTGATATCTCATTCTTTATTTTCGAAACCAAATTTGAATTAATTTGTGCAATATTTATTTATTCAGTTACCCAGTAGAAGTACTCGACGTAAAAAGGCCAAAAGGCAATGGTTGAGAGAACAAGCAAAAATTAGAGAGAATGAGGTAATTTGGAATATCTTTTAATGATAGTAGATAGTCTTTTGTTTTGATTCAGTTTATGTGCGTGCGTGCTGCTAGACATATGAAGTTTCTTGCTTACATATATATATATATATGTATGTATATATATGTATTGTTAAGTGTGTGAATCAAGTCCTACATTGGCAAAACATGGGTTTTAAGGGTTGAGCTACAACACTCAATAGGTCAACTTTTTGAGATGGAACTCTTATCCTTTAGGAGGAGCCCATGTCTTAACATTTACATACATAATATGTAATAATTGAGGCAAAATCTTGCTTAATAAATGACATTGTGGCTTGTCAAATTTCTAAGTCTTTTTTATTAGTTCTAGATGTATCCAAACGTCTGAGTTAACCAAGACTTGATTGATGCAGTTTAGGTTGGTATGATAGAAAACTACTTAGTTGGAAGTTCTCTGTAACTTTTATTGATTGTGTTTAATTTTGCAGCTGCATCAGACCCAATATATCAAAACAGATAATAAGCAACCGTCTGGAGAAGTAACAGATGTTCAAAATTCCTTTATGCTTTAGTTGGAAGTTCTCCTTTTATTGATTGTGTTCAATTTTGCAGCTACCTCAGACACAATCTATCAAAACAGATAATCAGCAATCATCTGGAAAAGACAATGGCAAATTTGCTGAAGAACATGGACAAGATAAATGTAATTATGAAGGCGATGATATAGTTCCAGTAGTGGTTAGGCCAGGACACATTCGCTTTGAACCCCTTGAAAAAGGTTTGACAAGAGAATTACATTAGTTTTTTAGGAAGCGACTACGTGGATTTATTCCCTAGAATTGGACCATTAAGTTGTTACCATTTGGTCATTTACCATGATATTTCATTATATATTCATGTAGATGTTACAGCGGATGCAGATGAAGCTATTCAGCCGTACAAAATTTCAGCGGTATTTTCCGGATTCTCTTTTGATTCTTATAATAGAACTTTGTCACCTCCAATCTTTATTGCTGCTGTCTTTTCTCATGTGTTCTTGTCATCCAAATATGTAATATGGGGTCATAAATCCATGCTGATTTGACCTTCAGTTGCTTTTATTTACCCTTCAATAGCCACTACAAATTTGAGTTCTGTTTTTATGTCCTTTTGGTCCTTTTTTGTTCTTTATTAATCAGTTTTCTCTTGGTGTTAGTCATTCTTCTAACTTCAATGTGAAAACCTCTTTTGTTCTCAATGCTGTTGCTGGAAATGATTTTTTTTTTTTGGGGTAAGCGAATGATGTTCGTAATTCTTTGGTTTCAGGTAAATTTCCAGTGGAATGGAATCACCAGTAAGAAGAAGGGTCAAAAATGGGGTAAAGAGAAAACAGCATTCTATAAAAGAAGTGATCAGAAAAAACTGAACCCAGAGTCTTCTGAGGTGCTGTTTAATGAAGAAGAGCCAAGTACTGTAAATGTTCATGTGGACTTTGATAAGCTTAAACCTTGTACTGCTTTGCCTCAGGTTTGCTGCCTTGTGCTTTTGCTTGCATAGATCTAGATATTCCTTTATCACGGAAAGAAGTAAACTTTAAAGGTTGGGTATTGCGCTTTGGGCTTTAAAGACATCAAAAATGCAGTTTAAAAAGGTAGTAAAAGGCTAAATTTCGGTAAGCAGGAGAGATTGTGGCCTAGATACATTCATGTAAAGCCACATGAAGCAATCAAATGCCTTTGATCCCAAAATAATTTGCCCAGTTAGTTATTATTGTAATTTCTTATGTTTTTACTCATCTTTATTTTGAGGATGATAGCACTAATTTGATTTTAATGCCCCGCAGATAGGTGATAAAGTAGCATATCGTTTGGTTGAGTTATCAGCGTCCTGGACTCCCGAACTTTCCTCTTTCCGAGTACAACTCCCTCTTCTGCTTAACTAAATATAAACTCTGTCAACAATTCTTATTTTCAAAAGCAAAAGGCAATATATAAACTTACAATGGACATCAACTGTATGCTAACAGGACATTTTCTTTTTATAGGTTGGAAAAGTATCAAACTATGATCCTAAATCTGATAAGATTACACTGGTACAAGTTCCAGAGTATCCAATTGTTTTTGAGGAGAGAGACGAGGAATCTGCAGTGCAACCAAATGCATCCCTGTATGGGGAAGATGGCTCTCTAGAGGTACTCATCAAGTCCTTTAACCATGAGCACGTGTCATTCTACTACTGCTATTCTCATCTCATATAAATGGCATCATGTATTTCTTTATGGTCAGAAATTAACAGTAGTCTTAAAGTTCCCAATATAGGCTGTGATTCTTACTTTTTTATTTTTTTGATAAGAAACTGAACTTCATTAAAAAGAAGCAGAGAGTACATAAGGATGATGAGATATCATCAAAATTACAGCCATAGGCACCAGTCTCTAGTTAACAAAGAGAGGAATATTTTTAAAATCTTTCTTGTCATACACCCACAGCGCAACCCAGTATTTCACCCTGTCCCATAAACCTTCTTCATCCCCCTTAGTCTCTTCGAATATCCTTTGGTTTCTTTCTAACCGAATTTCCTCCTTTAATGACATTAGATTAGTTTCTGAGGCAATGCTGGAACCTATCAGAATTGTTTTTGATTTCTTGAATTGGCTGTTTGATGTTACTTGCATTGAGAGTTAAATTATGGTACCATGCAACCCCATCATCGTATTGTATCTATAACTGCTATTTATATCTAGTGACCAGAGCCTTGGGCGTTTTTGCTTATTCTTGACTGCAAGGATATAACAACTGGAGCTCCTTTGCAGATAGATTATTCGTCTCTTGCTGATGTTCGAATCATCAAGTATGGCAATGGAAACTTGGTGGCAGCCAAATCAGTCGCTAATGGGGTCTGTCCAGCTTCAAACACAGCCAAATCAGTCGCTAATGGGGTCTGTCCAGCTTCAAACACAGCCAAATCAGTCACTAATGGGGTCTTGCAAGCTTCAAGTTCTAGGCTCATGTCTACCGAGGAAACCAAGGCTAAGTCCCCCATACAAGGTATCGTCTATATTTACATGCAAGGAATCAGGTTACAATTGGAGCATATGAACTAATTCAGTATGGTTTAATGGTTGAGCTTTATACTTGGTTTTTATTTGTAGAAAATGGGAAGGTGAATGTGTGGGACGAAATATGCGAGGCGTTGATTGCAAAGAAAGCACAGCTGTCCCAGGAAGACAATTGGAATAAGAAAAAGAGCTCACCCGGGAGTTCATCCAGGAGCTCGTGGTCTAATAGGTCCTTGAGAGGTAGCGCACTGGGCCCGACAATGGCCCTCTTAAGAGCCCAAAATGACCTGTGAAGTGGGATATTGCTAATGATATAGATATCTATGGTCCATCTCTATCAACTGTCTTCTATAGGTTGGTGTACCTCATGACAAATTGGACTTTTCATTTTGGTGAACAAGCATTGACCTTGGTGAGCAAGGAAAGGCCAAGGTTTTGTTTGTATGGTTTGGTTGGCTTGGCTGGCTCATCTTTTGTTTATAGACTAATGGGGTTAATGGTTGAAAGCTTCTTGCGTTGATTAAAACTCTTCTGAATCAACTTCGAGTTTTTGAATATTAGATGGTGGAACAGAGAGATAATATAAGAACACGTCAAACGAATGGAGCCATTCAATTCCTTAAAATTTAAACAAATGGATTCACAGTTTGAACCGCAACAACCCAAAATTAATAAATTTTGATTTGATTTTAGAAGATTTATATTTCTCTTTTCTAAATTTGGGGTAAGTTTGGAATGGTCATTGATTTGAAGAGAAAAATTTCCTTTGTTGTCACTCACAACACACATAACCTGAAACAAACTATATTGCCTATAGTCTGAATCATCTCTTGTAAGAATATTGTTGGTCTTATCGGCAAGACTTTCTTTTTCCCATTTTGGTTTGAATTAATAAATTGCCAAATGGACTTAGGTTAGCTATTTTTTCGACCCCCTCTTCCTTATTTTTTACAAAAAGGAAAATAAGGAATTCCATGAATTTTATGAAGCCTTGGCCCATTTAATCCTTTGGCTCTGCGAGTGACCACCAACGAATGAAAACGCAAAAGGGCAGACCAAAAGTGGGCTTTTTTTTTTTTTTATCCCCCAATATTTCACTAAAAACAGCAACACCTTTTGGTGCTGAATGAAGACAAAGGTATACTCAAAACTCTATAAAAAGCAAATAATAACATAGATGGCTTGCTTAGCTTGCTTGCTTTTGCTTATTCCAAATGATACTATTTCTGTCAAAAAACAGAGGAGGAACCTAATACTATTTACTTGTAATTAGTATTTGGTTTACAGCAGGGGCTATTCTCTGTACATGTTTTGCAGTAAGAATGACGAAGTTTCTCTCCCACACATCTCACAAGCAGATGTGACGCCGCCTGGGATGCTCACTATCCTTCCAAAATCTTCAAGATACTATGTTAGGTGTTGCATTCACTACCGGCAGAAATTTTTATTACATAGATTGTACCTTCGGAAGAAGAATTAGTCTTATTAACCATGTCCCATGTCTTCCATCTCTTGTCAAGCTAAGCATCTGAGATGGTTTAGAAACTGCTCTGGCTCTTCACCTTCTCTTACCACCTGAAAACACCATGCATTACCTTTAGAAGGGAATCCATATCATATCATCAAATCAAATTAAAAACGACCACTCCTCAAAATCTCAAAATGCATTAACGGTAGCAATCAAGAGTAGGAGAGAGACTAATTTTTCTTCTTTATATACACATGCAGACTAAAATGTATTATTTGAATCAGGTTAAGAAATCCACCTACAGGACAAATACTGTTTTTTGTGCGTTGAAGCCATGGAATAAAATGGGGAAAAGAGTGGAATTAATTACCCGGACAGGAGTATTCGATGGCAAGTCCATTTGATTAAAGAAGTTCCGTGCAATCTTCTCCCAGTGCAGAACACCACTCTCACTCTTGTCACCGTGATTCTGCCCTTTCTTGTGCAAAGTTTCACGTCCCAACCAGAAAGTTAACGTGCGTGAAATTTTACTTCCCAAACTCGCTTCTTGAGCTAACAACATATAGGCTGATCCAGAGTCAAGTTCATGAATGTGAGGTCCCTCAATTTTATTCAGGGAAGGCCACTTGTATAAGACTGAGTTCATCACTTCTGCAGCCTGATCGATTATTTTACCTGAAAAAAGAGGAATTTTACCACGCTCTTCTTCTTTTTCTTTAATCTCACTTTGTAGTTCATTTCCAGGACTAAAGATATTCACATCTAGCATTACCTCTTCTCCATCGTCTTCATTCTCGGATTGACTATAATCAAGATCCTTCATCACATCATCATCAACGTCAGGAATAGAAAAGGACCATGACCGTGCTAGATTTCTTGGAACTTGAGGTGATTCATCAACTGAGGATAACAACATCCGAGGTGGAGGATTACTCCCTCTGCGCTCTGCAATAGAGGGAGTAAGCCCTTTACATGGCAAACCTGCTGTTTGTGTTCTAAAAGTATGATTAGCATAAAATGTCTCTGGAGGTGTCGGACTAGTTTCTTTGTTAAATATGTTCGCATTATCTAACAAAGAAATATTCTTCATTGAAAATGGATCTGTCGAATCCAAGCCTGAAGGCGAAGGCTGCTGGGATGACAGGTATGATAAGTCAGACCAGTTAGATGATGATGGTGAAAATGAAAACGAACTAGCATAATCAGAGGTCGAAGGTGAAAGTGTAGGGGATTTGGAACTAAACTTCGGACTGCTGTCTGGAAAATGAGAAAAAGAATCCGGTGAGCCACAAGAAGGTGGTGAGAAAGGATGAGGAAGAGGAGCTAACTGTTCCACTTGTTTACGAGTTTCGGGTATCCTATCCGGGCTGCCATGAGGAAAACATTCGAAGGAATCTGGGGAACCACACAAGTGAGTTGAAGGTGACAAGGGTGATGAAGGATCAACCAAAGAAACAGGCTGTTCTTCTTCCTCTTTACAGTTATCTATAACCATGTCCGATGCATCAGAAGATGGAGCAGTGTCACAGTTGAATTTGGATGATGTGATTAATTCTTTTATATTGCCCACAGCGAACTTCCGCCTTAATCTGCTCCATCCGTTCTCCCTTGCCGGAAGGCAAGTTTCAGATCCAGTATTTGATACTGAAAAAGGAGGTACAACCCCGCCAGCAAGCGCCTTGTGGAAAAGCTCAAAGTCCAAATCATATGCATCGACCTTTCTCTCAGCAATCCCAGAGCCAATTTCCGCAGCAAGCTTAACACTTCCAGGACACCCAGCATCTTCCTTTCTCACCTCCCCCAGGCTGCAATCATCTGCTGAAGATTGCCCAATGGCAAGAGCTTCCCAAAATTCAGGCGGCTCTTCACCTTCTTTAATATTCAGGATTGGACCCTTGGCCCTCTCATACCTAATGACCTGAAAGGCTGCTGCCCTGGCATTATTCGACATAACGACGTTGCAATTCTTCCCATTCCATACGTATAAAGCAGAAGGAACATGCACAACAAACGCCCCACGAGAGTCAAGTGCTTGAATTCCAGGATAGCTTACCGTTTTGGGGACAAGGTGTAGAGGATCGTAAGGAGAATGCGGGGCCATACGATACATCCTCAACATGGAATTTGGGCTCGCAGGCACGGCATGAACTCGCTTCTGGCACTGCAGAAGTTGACAAAAAAATCCCATATTGGGGTTAGTCACACCTCGTGCTGCCTTCACATACTGAAAGGCATCTTCAAAGCTCTGGCCTTCCCTCCACATGAGGTATGCAATGACCAAAGAAGTCGATCGTGACACTCCCTGGCAACAGTGCACAAGAACCCGCCCACCCTGCTCCCGAACATCTTCAAAATAATCAAACACGTCATAGAGAATACTAGTAATATCCTCAGACGGGCTATCCTGCAGCCAGAGTGTCTTGTACACAAGATCAATCTTGAAATACTCAGGACAAACAAACCCAACACAGTTAAGCACATGAGTGATCCCATTCTGCCTTAAGATTTCGCGGTTCTTAGCCACAGCATCACTTCCCAAGTATATGTGATCAGCAATTCTAGAGCATTCCTTATCAAAAAAGGCAAGCTTGTCCCTCTTACACTGAAATTCTCTTACAGCTTGTTCCGGATTCGGACTCGCAGGGGGATTAACCGACCCTCTTGGGGTCTGAGGATGAGGCCAAACTCCAAGATCATCAGAACCCGCCCGTGGCCACTCCTCAACATTACGCCGAGTTATTGAAAGGGGCTGAAGTGGTGGCAAACACGACCGTGCTTTACTATTCGCTTGGGGCCTAGGATTAGAATTAGCAGGCTTAGTTGGTGACCGGTCAGTCCAAGACACTGACCGTAAATACCTCTTCCGGGCAGCTCCGGCAAACCGGTCCTTATCTTCTTCTCCTAGCATCTCAAAAAACTTTTCAATAATATCTCTTTTTTCTTTTGTTTTTGTTTTTTTGGGCAAAACTAACAAATACCCATTAAACGAAATATCCAGGAAAGGACATAGGAATCATCAAGTTGGAGATTTTGGCACAAATAGCTTATATTGAAAAATTGAGTCAGCCTTAACCCTTTTCCCACCTAAAACCCTTGACCATCTCTCTCTCTCTAAAAACTTGTACCCTTCTACCTCAGAAGAAAATTCAAATACGAAAACGACCCAGTAAAACCCCAGCTAAGCTTATGTAGTGGGGCACATAGGTTCAACCAATAGAGACAAGAAGAAAGTGAAAGAAAATTCACATAAGAGAAAAAACAAAGCTAAGGCTCTAATTAAATACAGTCGATATTTTTGAAGAGAGACTTACTCGAAGAAGAGAGAGAAGAGTCGCTTGGCGTGTATAGCAATTGGCGAAATTGGAAACCCTAGGGGCTTTAGATTAAACAATAGAGGAAGAAGAAGAAGAAGAAGGAGGAGAAGAAGTTGAGAGTCATGTGAGAACGAGTTGAGTTGGACTGAGTCGCCCAATAGGTTGGGAATGGGAGTGAGTCGTTGGCTGGTGCCTGGTTTTTACTATTTAGAGAATTGGTCAAACTGCCACGTCATCTTTAATGCTTGATATTAACCATGCATGTCAAGTCTTGTGATGTCATTAATATTCGAGAGGTGTTAGTAATTTTCTTTCCCTTTTTTTTTTAAAAAAAAAAGCGGCGAATATTAATTAATTAATCAATAATTTATTAAAGTAGAGCAGCTGTTTGGAGCTGGGGGCCACGTTATTCTCACCTAGGCATGGAGATGGAGGTTGCATGTCTATGACCCTTGCAGTTACACTTTTTATTTCTCTTTAAGTTCAGAACATTTTAGCAAAAAAAGGAAAACAAAAAACAAAACAAAACAAAAACAAAAAATCCAAAACTTAAATCTAAAGTATGATCAACAATTCAATAAGCAATAAATTATTTTTTTTTTTCAAAATTTTAAAATTCTTGTTATGAACACGTTAGATGATAGTTGCATGTTGTAGTTTTTTACATATGAATTTGCATTATTAGGGTTGTTCATAGTTTGATTTTGTCAGTTAAATTGTAAAACTACAATAAAATTAAATCATCGGTTTACTTCAATTTGGTTTTATTAGATTCAAACTCTAAGTAAAATCATAACCAAACCATATCCAATGGTTTAGTTTCATCGGTTTGCACTTTATTTTGTTTTGAACATTTCAAAATAAATTAATCCCATGAAAATTAAAATGAAATACTTAATTATAAAATTGTTGCAATTCAAAGGTGTTTAAACTCATTTTGAAGCAAAATACAACACAAAAAAGTGAAGTTAAAAAAAAAAATCAAATAAATCTGAACACTCAATTAATTTGTGCAATAAAGTGTACAATAAATTTTATAGACACCAATAAAAAAAATACATATCACCTATATAATTATATAAATATACATATACATGTACATAAAATCATATTTTAAAAGAGTATCGTAATTCAGTTTGATTTAATTCAAATGGTTTGATATAATGAAATCATAAACCAAACTATACTAATGATTTTGTAAAATCTAAAACCTCAATTTCATCGGTTTAACAGTTTTGATGAACACTTCTGTGCACCACTAATATAATATATAATTAAGTCGTCACAACCCCCTCCCAAAAAAATGCAAGAATAGAAGAGAGTCAAAAATTCCCAAAAAATATATATATAATTGTAATTCGAATTGCTACGATGGAACCATTACATTCAAGCAAGTTTAGTTGAAGAACAAGTTTATTTAAACCATCAAACGTTGCACGTTTTAGTAAACAATGCAATTAATATAATAATCTATTTATTTTGATCTAATTTATTGGTACAATGTTTCCACAAAAACAAGTAGCTTTATTGTGTTTCTCGTGGGATTTCCGGAAGGAGAGTGTCTACCGTCAAGGCTTTATGGTCAAAACCAAGCAGCGATTAGTACCATAATTAAACTCCACCCCCACTGTAAAATGGAGTGGTAGTTGTTTTTGTGAGGAGTCTTAATAGAAATGATTAAAGAATATCATAACTAAACTAATCAAAAAAAAAAAAAAAAGAATAATAGACAAAACATTGCCTGCTCAATAATGCTCGTGAGTCATAACTCATAACTATATCTAGGTGGGGCTTCAAACCTTTTCCAACCAAATTGGGTGGAGGAGCTGTTAATTTTTGACAAACTTCATGTTCCACTTCTTTTATATGTGTGTGTACGTATATATGTGTATATATTTGTATGTATCTTTTTATACATATTTCGCATGAAGTGGTTATATTTCATTTGGTAGCTACGACCTACGGAGCTTCGTGGAAATTACCACGCCCATGTATTCTATCATTCTATGTATGTATTCAAAGGTCATGTAATAAAAATATATTCTTTTCAACATTAATTTGTCATCTTTGTCCTGTTCAATATGATAATTAACATTTTTGCCAAAAGGTAGTGTTTGAAACTGGTCATTCGATCTCTCTTTGAATAACTCATTGAAAAGTATTAATTTATTAATAATAAGGGAAAAAAAACATAACACATGTCGAAGCCTGAAGAACCCCATAAAAGAGAGAGAGCCTTATGAATTTACTTGAGTTTATGAATTATGCTACTTTTTTAATTCCACCCTCTAAAGGGATACTAGTGATTTATGTTGGAAAAAAGAAACTGAAAGACCAGATTAATTTTGCAGTTTTTAAAACTACTAAATTTGTTTGGAGTTACAAAATTTAATCTTATATAGATTAAATTTGTTTAGGAAAATAGATCAGTTTCACGTTTGAATATTTTTTTGTGTAAAATATTTTGGAATGAGTTATAAAATTTTATCTAGTTTAGATTAAATTTATTTAGAAAACTGATCGATTTCTAAATACTTAAATATTTTGTGTAAAATATTTTATGTAAAATATTTTATGTGGAATTAAATCTTAGTTAATTCTAAATTTGTAATAAATCCAATATGAAGACAATAAATTGGCTCCTCTTTTTAGGAAAATACGCTCGGAAGAAATCTTTCACAGAAGAAATCTTTCTCTTGTCTTTCTTCTCTTATCAGAGTGCTCTAGAGTATAGGTCTCAGTGTGATAGAGTTTGGACATTTTCTTTCAGTTCACTGGAGTAGCGCTTGTGACTACTCATCAATCATTGTGCTCTGGGAGACGGAAACCTAACGATCTCAAGCACCGACCGAGAGGAGACGAATCTGATTTAAGAAAATTGTGTGATATATACAAGCCTCGGTTCCTTGTTGTAATTTGAGTGTCCTATTGTTTTGGTATTCTTGTTGTTATTTTGTTATTCTATTGAAATTCTGGTACTTTGTTTGTTTCTTTTACATGTTATCTGCATATTTTGGCTAACAATTTAAAGATTTTTTCCCCAATGTTTTAGACCCTATGTTCGTTTTTTTTTTTTTTTTGAAAGATAGACCCTATGTTCTTGGAGAAGCAAAGATTTGTTCCAAGTTTATTTAGCCTATTAATACATTTTACCAACTATTGAAGTTAACCACACAACTTTAAGTTGGTCCAAGACTTTAGGGTTGTGTGTGTGTTTAGGGGTCAAGGGTTCAAGCTTTGGTAGTGTGTGTATATGTTATTTTCCTTTAAATTTGTAGTAAGTGGTGGTCATTAGTTAAACTCCACTTTTTTTTTTTTGAAACAAAAAAACCCACACAAGTTTAATAAATTAGTTTTTGAAGAGTACCCCAATTTTAATTAGCTATAATAAAAAGTAAATAAAGTTTATAATAAGGGTGAAATCTTATTTCTACAAATTAGATTAATTCTTTGCCTTATTTATGGAAGGAATTGCACATTCGTTTTATTAGATTATAAACACAAGAGCCTTAGTCTTGTAGTCAATGAGAGTTGCATCATCAACCAAGAATTAATATTTAAAAAAAATGGGTCAAGAAAGGTTGGCGAATTATAAAGAAAATTATAGAACCATATGTCGACACTTTTTTCTTCGCTACATCGCTCTTAATATACTAGAATTAGAAAGTCCTTTTTAATGACTTCAAATAAGAAAGACAAACATACTTAAGCTCAGATCTTCAATTTATTAATTAATTTCCAATAAATAAACTTTCGCAAGTCCATTGCGGTCATACTTTCTAGTCTCTTTTTTTTTAATTAAAAAAATTAATAAGTATCTGTTGATTTAAAAAAAAATAACAATATTATCAACAACAACAACGTCAACATTAACTATAGCTTTAACCTAAGAAGGACTTTAGCTACCGGAAGTACTATTCACTTTTTATTATCTTTAGCTACCGGAAGTACTATTCATTTTTCATTATCTTTTTTTATAGTCTGTTCCGGCATGCAGATATAAACATAAAAAAGAACTAGAAAAAGAGAAAAAAGTTCTCGAAAATATTGCTAATTTTGAATATAATGAATAACCTAATTAATTTTACCCTTTTAAAAATATGAGTCGTGGTATTGTCATGGTTATTATTCAAATTGCATGATGTGATTTTTTGTGTAGCTTTAAGACAAAAGCACGTTACATTGATAATGTTCAATCATAAGTTTGAACATAAGAAATAGCAGACAAAAAGACATTATTATGCACCATCATAACTACAACTTTGCCCTCCATGGCTCCTCATTTTCATACTCAAACAGTAACGTCCATTCAAACTCCGAATCATGTCCGACGACTTATAATTCAATTCTCAGTTTCGCGAGTTTTAATTTCAAGTTGATATGCCTTGTGGATAAGGCGAAATGACTGTGTTTTTTCCAATGTGCGTGTGAGTTTGAATAGACTTAATTGTATCATATATATATATAAAGTATACATATATACACACTAAAAGAATATACGTACCACTTGGTGATAACATGTGCAATTAACACTTTTGGTCCTATTGTGTGGTCGTGGTTAGTGAAAAGTTGACTAGGATAGTAAAAATCTTCTTGTTTAGCCTTTGTTTCGTAGAGGACCTAGAGGTGGTGAAAAGTAAAAATGAAAGAAAATAATGAAAGGACTTTATAGAGAGAAAATGGAAGAGCGTGTTGATTAGTATGAGAGAAAATATAAAGCAAAAATAATTAATTAATGAGAGATAGAGAGTCCCATTCATTTTAATCCATCTAGAAGTGGAGAAGAAAAACTTGTTACTCCTTACAAGTGAGAGAGACTATATTTTATTGAATAATGGTATTTCATCTATTAATAGGACACATATTATAATTATCATTTTTCAATTGATAAATATCGTTAAATCTATGAATTCTCATTCACTAATTCAATATGACATTTACATGTCAGATCAAATTAATTAATTATCATTTTTCAATTGATAAATATCGTTAAATCTATGAATTCTCATTCACTAATTCAATATGACATTTACATGTCAGATCAAATTAATGGTATTCAAAACATGAGATAATGGGATTTGGATGCCTACCATTCTCCATATATATATATACTCAATTACTCATAATGAAATCAAAATTATAAATAGTTTTGTAATATTTAATTCACCAACTAATTTTTCTCTCCTCCAAGCTATATATAATACATTTTTTTTAAAATCATGAGAGAAGAATTTGATGTTGGAAAAATGGTTTGAAAAAAACCATTATTAACAGCTATTTTGAGGCATGGGTGAATGAGAAATTGAAACCCAAAGTGAGTAGGTTCTAGAATTGAATTTGTAACATACAAGAGTTACAAAATTCATTTTGGACATCTTTTAGGCCTCATAAAGCTGAGGTAACAGCCAAAAACGTTTTGGCAGTTACGTTGTAACAGCCAAACATTTTTCAGTTTTTCAACCATATTAATGGGCTATTGCTGTTAGGTTGTAACACACAAATATTTTTTTGCCATATTAATGGGCTGTTATATTGTAATAGACAAACGTTTTTCAATTATATTAATAGGCTGTTGCTGTTACGTTGTAACAGACAAACGTTTGTCAACCATATTAATGGGCTGTTATGTTGTAACAGAAAAACGTTTTCAGCCATATTAGTGGGATGTTAATGGCTTGATTCCTCCATGAACACTATAAAAGGAGACCTTCTCCTCACTCTTAGACACACCAAGACATACCAAAATATTTCTTAGCCTATTCCTATCTTCCATTTCTGTCTGTGGCGGTTAAGAAAAGTTAGTTAGAAGTTAGAGAGAAGTTAGTTAGAAGTTAGAAAGTTTGAGTTCTTGTTCTTTTTTATAAGAGTGGTCAAGTTCTCTTGAGTTCTGGTGATAGAGTTTGAGCATTGCTCAGTTCGTTGTGAGTAGTAAGTTGGTGCGACGTTGCTATTCGTGAACCGTTTTATCCTGGGAAACAGACGCTGCTGACATTCCTCTAAGCACCCTAGTGAGGAGGTGTAACTATTTTAAGAAAATTGTGTGAAACACAGGACTTGGTTTGGTTTCCTTAAACTCCTTTGTTATTTTGATTACTATTATTATTATAGTAAATTAATTGTGAATTTATTTACTACGTTATTTGATTTAACTTCATGATAATTATCCAAGTTATTTGTTAAATCATATGTTATAACATGTTATTGTTATATTTTCATTTTCTAGATATATTATTACTTGCAATAGTTAAAATTGTCCAACAATCTTAAAATAGTTATATGTCTTTTATGTGTTATTGCTTTATAATATATCTAGATTTATATATTGTGATTGGAGATATTTCTTTAATAAATTGTGATAATTAAACAATTACAATTTAGACAAGTTCTATCTAAGAGGCTGGATTTTAAGTGGGACCGTTTGTGACCCCTCCGTGGTCTTTCTTGGGAGTTTGTCTATTGAGTAATATCTGATTATTGCTGTTTATTTCTAGAAAAAGAAATCTTATTGGATTTGCTATTCTTGTCAGAAATGACAACTAAATCAAACAATCCTGCTATGGCCCATGTACCTGCTCCTATTGTAGCTCAAATGCCAACCCTTGTGGTGACTCCGGTGGTACCAGCAGTGCACTACGGAGAGAAGCCTGAGAAGTTCAATGGGTTAAACTTCAAAATGTGGCAAGAGAAGATGTTATTCTATCTGACCACATTAAACCTTACAAGGTTCTTGACTGAGGAGGCTCTGAACAAGATTTCTAAGTCATCGCTGCGGTTGATGCTTGGAAACAGTCAGACTACCTTTGCCATAATTATGTAATGAACGGTTTAACCGATCTTTTATACGAAGTTTATCGTAATAAGAAGATAGCAAATGAATTATGGGAGTCACTTGACCATAAATATAAGACTGAGGATGTTGGGTCCAAGAAATTTGTGGTGGGACGCTTCCTAGACTTTAAAATGGTCGACTCCAAAACAGTAATCAGTCAAGTTCAAGAACTTCAATTGATTCTGTATGAAATTCAAACTGAGGGGATGGTCATATGTGAACCTTTCCAAGTAGCTACTGTCATTGAAAAGCTACCCCATGCATGGAAGGATTTCAAGAGCTACCTCAAACACAAGCGAAAGGCAATGAACCTTGAAGAACTTGTTGTGCGACTTTGCATTGAGGAAGACAACAGACGTGCTGAAAAGTCAGGAACATCGTCGAGTACGCCTATGGCTAAAGCAAATGTTGTAGAACATTCTCAAGGCTCTAAAGCCAAAAAGAATAAACAAAAATAGCCAAGCCATAAGTTGAGGCCTAAAGATAGAATAGGCAAGAAGCAGAAATTCTAAGGGAAGTACTTCACCTGTGACAAGATGGGTCACAAGGCTTCAGACTGTCGACTTCCAAAGAAGAAGAAGAATGAAGCCAACATAGTGGATGAAATCACTTAAAAGGTTTCTGACACAGACCTCTGTGCAGTAGTTTCTGAAGTGAACTTAGTTGGGTCTAATCCCATAGAATGGTGGCTTGACACCGGTGCTACTCAGTACGTATGCTCTGAAAAAGATTTGTTCACTTCCTTCAAACTGCTTGAGAGCAGAGACAAGTTATTTATGGGAAATTCTGCTATATCCATTGTCGAAGGCCAAGGCAAGATGGTCTTAAAGATGACTTCTGGGAAGGAGCTGACTCTGAACGATGTATCATATATGCCAGAGATCTGCAAGAACTTAGTATCTAGTTCGTTGCTGAATAAGCATGGATTCCACATGGTGTTCGAGTAAGATAAAGTAGTTTTGTCTAAGAGCGGATTGTATGTGGGGAAGGGCTATGTATGTGATAGGCTTTTTAAACTGAATGTAATGACTATTAAGCCAAATAATAATAAAGCTAGCCCTTCTACTTATTTGCTTGAGTTTTCTAATATATGGTATGGTAGACTAGGACACGTTAATTATGATACTTTGCGTAGATTAATTAACTTAAACCACATACCCACTTTTAATATTGATTCAAAATAAGTGTAAAACTTGTGTTGAGGCAAAACTGACTAGGTCATCATTTCAAAGTATTGAGAAGAACACTAAACCCTTTGATCTAATTCACAGTGATATTTGTGATTTGAAATTTGTATAAATAAGGGGAGGCAATAAGTATTTTATTACTTTTGTCGATGATAGTACAAAATACTCTTATGTGTATTTGCTAAAATCCAAGGATGAAGCTATAGAGAAGTTTGTTCTCTATAAGAATGAGGTTGAGAATCAACTTAATAAGAAAATGAAGGTGCTAAGAAGTGATCGAGGTGAAGAGTATGATTCACCTTTTGAGAAAATCTGTGCACAGTATGGAATCATACACGAAATCACAGCACCTTACTCGCCTCAGTCAAATGGAGTTGCTGAGCGAAAGAATCGTGCCTTGAAAGAAATGATGAATACAATATTGATAAGTTCTGGGTTACCCCAGAACATGTGGGGAGAAGCCATTTTGACGGCTAATTACCTTTTGAATAAGGTACCAAAAAAAAAAAAATAGAAAAGACTCCATATGAGTTGTGGAAAGAAGGAGAACCATCCTACAACTATTTACGAATATGGGGATGTCTTGCCAAAGTGGCCATACCAACACCTAAGAAGGTGAAAATTGGTTCGAAAACTGTTGATTGCATTTTTATTGGCTATGCACAAAATAGTAGTGCTTATCAGTTTCTTGTGTATGAGGCCAAAATCCCAGACATACATAAGAACATGATAATAGAATCAAGGAATGCATCGTTCTTTGAACATGTATTTCCTTGTAAATCTAAAGAAGAAGCAAGTTCGTCAAAACGAACACATGAAACTATTATTGAGAATAGTCAGAACCAAGATAAAAATGAAGAAACCGAGGTTGAACCTTAACGTAGTAAGAGAGCAAGGACAGAAAATCTTTTGGTCTGGATTTTTTGACATACTTGCTAGAAAGTGAGCCTCGAACGTATACTGAGGCTATAAGCTCTACTGAAGCACCTTTGTGGAAAGAGGCTATCAAGAGCGAAATTGATTCCATCTTACAAAATCATACTTGGGAAGTGGTGGGCCTTCCTCCTGGATGTAAATCACTAGGTTCAAAGTGGATTTTTAAAAGAAAAATGAAAGCCGATGGATCAATTGATAAGTACAAGGCAAGACTTGTAATTAAAGGTTACAGACAGAAATAAGGTTTGGACTACTTTGACACTTATTCTCCTGTGACGAGAATAAATTTCATTAGGATAGTGCTTGCGATAATCGCTTTGCGGAATCTTGAAATACACCAAATGGATGTAAAAATAGCCTTTCTAAATGGAGATTTAGAGGAAGAGATCTACATAGAACAACCTGAAGGTTTTCTGCACCAGGGCAAGAAAAGAAAGTCTGTAAGTTAGTGAAATCCTTGTATGGATCAAAACAAGCCCCGAAACAGTGGCATAAAAAATTTGATAATGCTATGAAAGCTAATGGATTTAAAATCAACGAATGTGACAAATGTGTATATGTCAAAGACACCGAAAATAGTTATGTCATTTTGTGTCTTTACGTTGATGATGTACTCATTGTTGGTAGTGATGATAAAATAATCAAATCTACCAAAAATATGTTGAATTCAAGATTTAACATGAAAAACACGGGTTTAGCCGATGTCATTTTGGGAATGAAAATCTCAAGAATATCAGATGGGCTTGTTTTAAGTCAGTCATATTATGTGGACAATATTCTTGAAAAATTCAATAAAGATAATTCTAGAGTTGTCAAAACACTAATAGATTTAACTTTACGTTTATCCAAGAATAAAAGTGAGAGTGTTTCTCAAGTAGAATACTCTAGAGTAATAGACAGTCTGATGTACTTAATGAGTTGTACAAGACCAGATATTCCCTATGCAGTTAGTAAACTAAGTAGATACACAAGTAATCCTAGAGCTAAGCATTGGCAAGAGATTATAAGAGTATTAAAATACTTACGGTTTACACGTAATTATGGGTTGCACTATACAAGAAAGTCTACTAGTGGTTATGTATTCATACTAGGAGGTGCAGTAGTATCATGGAAATCCTCGAAACAAACTGTTATTGCCAGATCCACTATGGAATCTGAATTTATCGCACTAGAAAAATGTGGGGAAGAAGCAGAATGGCTCTGCCACTTCTTAGAGGATATTCCAAAATGGCCAAAATCCGTGCATGCAATTTGCATACATTGTGATAGTCAATCTGCAATTGGTAGAGCACAGAGCAATATGTATAATGGTAAGTCTAGACATATTCATCAATACTATTAGACAACTACTCTCAACTGGGGTTATCTCCGTAGACTATGTAAAGTTAAAAAAAAAAAAAGGGATCTACTAACCAAAGGGTTAAATAGAGAGTTAGTTGAAAAATCATCGAAGGGAATGGGACTAAAGCCCATGAAAGAATAGGTTGATACAGTGGATACCCAACCTAGTTGACTGGAGATCCCAAGATCTAGGTTCAAAAGGGACAACTAAATTGTAAAGACTGTGTTGGATTACTGTGGGGATTTTCCTCATGGCCATTCCTGTGATGAAACAGTGATACCCATAAAAGGAAAGATTAAGCTATGTTTTTAATGATTCTTATGCGACGAAATTAGAATTTCGAGCAGAATAATGCGGGTTACTCTTAATTAAGAGATCACCTATGTGAGAGAGAAGTAGGGCCGCTTCTAAGGAAATTGTTAAGGCGCAATTCTTATTAAACTATTACAGAACTAAGCGTATATTCATGGCCAAAACGAATATAACAGTGAGAACTGAGAAAGTGTCAGGAAGATTCCTGTGCGAGATACGTTATCATTTACACAAATGACAGAATAGTTCAAGGACATCGCGTCTACTATTTAGTTAGTAAAGTAAACATATTTTCACAAGGAAAGGTTCAAAGGGTAACACCTACCTATCCTATGTAGGTTTCGACCGTTGAATTCTATCACCATGTAGGTCGAGTCTTAGGTCATCAATTTCATTCATGCGGGGAATTGTTGGAAAAATAGTTTGAAAAAACCATTATTAATAGCCATTTTGAGGCATGGGTGAATGAGAAATTGAAACCCAAAGTGAGGAGGTTTTAGAATTGAATTTGTAACATACAAGAGTTACAAAATTCATTTTGGACATCTTTTAGGCCTCATAAAGCTGAGGAAATAGCCAAAAATATTTTAGCAGTTATATTGTAACAGCCAAACATTTTTCAGTTTTTCAACCATATTAATGAGCTATTGCTGTTACGTTGTAACACACAAATATTTTTTAGCCATATTAATGGGCTGTTATGTTGTAACAAACAAATATTTTTCAACCATATTAATAGGCTGTTGCTGTTACGTTGTAACAGACAAATGTTTGTCAACCATATTAATGGGCTGTTATGTTGTTACAGAAAAACGTTTTCAGCCATATTAATGGGATGTTAATGGCTTGATTCCCCAATGAACACTATAAAAGGAGACCTTCTCCTCACTCTTAGATACACCAAGACATACCAAAATATTTCTTAGCCTATTCCTATCTTCCATTTCTGTCTGTGGCGGTTAAGAAAAGTTAGTTAGAAGTTAGAGAGAAGTTAGTTAGAAGTTAGAAAGTTTGAGTTCTTGTTCTTTCTTATAAGAGTGGTCAAGTTCTCTTGAGTTCTGGTGATAGAGTTTGGGCATTACTCAGTTCGTTGTGAGTAGCAAGTTAGTGCGACGTTGCTATTCGTGAATCATTTTATCCTAGGAAACAGACATTGCTGACATTCTTCTAAGCACCCCGGTGAGGAGGCGTAACTATTTTAAGGAAATTGTGTGAAACACAGGACTCAATTTCCTTAAGCTCCTTTGTTATTTTGATTACTATTATTATTATAGTAAATTAATTGTGAATTTATTTATTACGTTATTTGATTTAACTTCATGATAATTATCCAAGTTATTTGTTAAATCATATGTTATAACATGTTATTGTTATATTTTCATTTTTTAGATATATTATTACTTGCAATAATTAAAATTGTCCAACATTTGAATCTTAAACATCAACCTTAATTGAAGGTAAGATGTATATACTTACTAATCAAACTAAGCCTACTAGCAATGATTGCTATCTAATATTATTATTACTTCACTTTAAATATTTTTATCATTCTTATTCTCCATCTCCTATATTCTTTTTATTCGCACTCTTTTTATTCTTACCATCAATCAAACATGCTGATAAAAGCAATTTGTGAAAAGTATTTTTTTTCCCTAACTAATTAAAAAAAATAGTTTTAAAAATATAGACCTAATAATCATTTTTTGAAGCTGAAAACATATATTTATCCAGAGAAAAAGTCAAAGCCTTCGAGTAGAGTTGGCAATCTGTATTGTGTCATGTTTGACCTAGCTAAATTGTGTCTATAATAGGCTAATTTACGTGTCATATGTATAACAAAAACATCATGCATTTCGATGAGTCAAAACGCATATAAACAATATAATTGTTAGTTTACTTGATTTTTTGAATTAAGTTTTATTGTAGTAAGATAAATTAGTTCATTAGTTTTATGCTTTTTATTTTATTTACAAAAAATTCATAAAAAAATATTTCTAAAAAATTATTATTTAATATAATCTACTGAAAAAATCACTTAATCGTATAAATTCGAGTCAATTTCACACCAAGCATATTCAACTAAATGTGCAGGTTTCGAGCTGTATTATTTTGTCATGACCTATATTGCTACCCCTGACTTCAAGAGAGAAAAAGACAGAAAAAATGGTACAAATTAAAGAAAGGAAAGAGAAAAAAAAAAAAAACTCAACTACAAATAAATTACTTGGAAAATAAAAGTGGCATTCCTTCTAGTTTCTTCTTGGTGTGGACATGCAAGTCCTCGAGGTTCCTTTAAAACTAACAATTCTCAATTTGAACTTTTGTCATATACCAACTAATTAAATATATTAAGAAATATAACAATTTTGTACCAAAATAATTAGCAGTAGAACATTAATTAGTTGGGAGAAAATTATAGGCAAATTTATAACTTCACAATAAAAACTGTAAAAGAAAAAAAGAAGAGAGAGTAAACTGCTAAAGATGAGAACATAATCCTACGAATTGGTACCCAATGTAATTTCCCTCGAGAAATTTACAACCAGTTGCATTTTCATGTCTCATACTTCAATAATGTATATTTTTTGTTTTCAAAAATACCTATTTTTGTATATATTTCATATGTAAAATATATATATCATGTAAATTTGTACCTTTGGCTTATATTTATAGTGTAAATTTACATATGGTATATGTTTTGAAATGTATGCCCATTTGTAGATATAATTTGCACTTATAAAATATTTACTGTGATATATTATATATTTCATGTATAAAATACATATGATCTATATTTCTCCAAAAATGGATATAAAACGGGTATTTATAAAATAAAAATAAAAACGGGTACGCCTAAGAAAACAGGTATTTATGATCTTTTTCCAATTTCCTCCCAATAGGTCCTCAAGCCCTCGGATCTAATTTGAAGGCCCAATGAAACATGTGCATCAGAGTAAAGGAAAAAGCCCAATCGGAGGCCCAAAAGGAAACACGCCTAGCGGTAGAACAGCATAAAAAGGCCACAGTGGATCCGAGTATAGGGCCGCCAAATCTACCGCCTCACCCACCCGACAGAGTAACGAGTCTCTCGTGTTTGGCTGCCCCATTGGCCACCTCCATTCTCCATCGCCGGAACGATGCTCTGCCTATCAATACGTTGAGCTCCAATCAGGTGCGGTCACTCCCAACTCTCTTGCTATGCATTCGCTCTGATATGATTCACAGTCTTGGCGCACACCGCCTCTTATATCGTTCTCGCATAGCTTACTGTGTCAAAGCCGGTCTTATCGATCAAGCAGTCCAGGTGTTCGACGAAATGACTCAGTCAGAATGCCGAGTCTTTAGCATAGATTACAATCGATTCATTGGCGTCTTGGCCCGCCATTCGCGTCTGGATTTAGCTGAGCATTATTATCACAAAATGGTCCCTCTGGGTTTTTCTCTAAACCCTTTTACTTACTCTAGGCTCATTTCTGCTTTATGTGTGATTAAGAATTTTCTTCTCATTGAGAAACTTCTTGAAGATATGGATAATCTTGGTTATGTCCCTGATATTTGGGCTTTCAATATATATTTGAATGGTTTGTGTGGTGAAAACCAGGTAGAATTGGCATTGAAAGTTTTCCATTGTATGGTTCGGAGGGGTAGAGAACCTGATGTTGTTACGTATACTATACTCGTTGATGGGTTGTGTAAAGCTAGGAAGTTTGATACCGCAGTTGGAGTTTGGCGTAGTATGATTGATAAAGGGCTTGCCCCTGATTGTATTGCTTGTACGGCTCTTGTCGTTGGTTTGTGTGATGGTGGGAAGGTTGATTTGGCTTATGAGCTTAGTATTGGTGAATTCAAAGGTAGAGTTGAGTTTAACCACTTGATATACAATTCACTAATTAGTGGGTTCTGTCGAGTTGGTAGGATTGATAAGGCTCAGGCGATCAAGGATTTTATGAAGAGGAATGGGTGTGAGCCGGATTTGGTTACGTACAATGTGTTGTTGAATTATTGTTGTGATGAGTTGATGTTGGAGGAGGCTGAGAAATTGATGAAGAAGATGGAGAGGGATGGAATGAAACCCGATTCTTATAGCTATAACCAGCTTCTCAAGGGTCTTTGCAGAGCTTATCGGCCAGATAAGGCTTATTTGCTGCTCATGACTAGGATGGAGACAAAAGGGTTGTGTAATGTTGTTTCATATAATACAATCATTGGAGCATTTTGTAAGGCACGTCGTGGTAGAAGGGCATACAAGCTTTTTGAGGAAATGAGCCAGAAGGGGATTGAACCAGATGTGGTAACATTCACAATTCTTATAAAAGCCTTTCTTAGCGAAGGTTTTTCTGATGTAGCCAAAAAGCTTCTTGATCAGATGACGAAAATGGGTTTGTCTCCTGACCGTATATTTTACAATGCCATAGTTGATCAGCTATGCAAGACAAAGAAGATTGAGATGGCTTATACTGTTTTCAATGACATGGTTGAAAAAGGAATCACGCCTGATGTGATTTCATACAATGCCCTTATAAATGGACTTTGCAAAGCTTCTAGAGTGAATGAGGCCATGGATCTATACGAGGAAATGCAGACGAGAGGAATCAGTCCTGATGAAGTGACCTTCAAATTGATAATTGGAAGTCTCATACGTCAAAATAAGCTTTCAGTGGCTTGTAGAGTATGGGATCAGATGATGGAGAAGGGATTTACTCTTGAAACTGCTATTTCTCAGACTCTAATTAATGCAATTAACTCAAGGGATGCCGAATGAACTTGGAAAAACAGTTTCTCCCTTCCCGTGTGCTCCTGAGTTTTGCTGCAGGTTAATTGTTTTACGCGAATGGTACGTTCTGAGAAAAAAATGAGAATGGTATGCTCTGTTGTAATTGAAAAGCCTTATTTGCGCCCATCTTAGACCTGTCCTCAATATTGTTTATGGATTGACCAACTGTGCTTCTGTATGCATACAATACAGGAAAAGAACTTTCGGCAGCTTTAACTAAATGTTTCCGAGGATCATTACTCTTATTCTTGTATGATCTATCTTCCTATTCTTCTATGTTAGGTACATTCTTCAACTTTAGTGTGAGAAAGTACTTTAACCCCTTGATTTCCCCTTTATCTCTCTTTGGCTTGAAGTGCTGGTATTATTCACGGATTGCTGAGAATGCTGCTTTTGGGGAAATAGATTATGCAAGTCAGCTTAGTAAGACTCAAAATCTCTTGTTTATGGTAATTCCTTTCTTCGTAAGTTACTTTTACTCCACATACATAATGGAATAGCAGAAACGACTTCTACTTTACAGTAAATGGACTTCTATCACCTGATATTTTAATACTTGAATTTCTTAGGTCCCTTCGCTCCTGTGGGAGAAAGCAAGTCAAAAGAAATGAAGGGAGAGTGTCTATTTACATTCACTAATTCCATGTTCAACTTCAAGAATGAAGATATTATTGAAGCTCTTGGAGACAAGATATATCTCCAACAGTTTGGCAAGCTCAGAGTCAAGAAAAACTGATCGGAGATGTTATACAAGGGATGTCAATTTTCCACCCAATGCATCGAACAACTCCGAGGGCTAAACCTGACTGTTGCCAACTCAATGACGCAATGAAGCTGAGGCTGTGTATGTTGTGTCTTACCCCATGTTTTTACCATTAAAGCACCATGATGTGAAATTTTGACTGGTGGCACTTTCAGTGGCTTATATTGTACTTGTTCATTGTATGTAATATGCAATCATT
The DNA here is from genome assembly GCA_002914845.1 of Trema orientale. Classification (NCBI taxonomy): domain Eukaryota; kingdom Viridiplantae; phylum Streptophyta; class Magnoliopsida; order Rosales; family Cannabaceae; genus Trema; species Trema orientale. Next base: position 1,658,677 of record JXTC01000021.1, read on the forward strand.
ACTACCTACTAATTGCATGAGAGTTTTGAAAACAGGCACCTGGCTTACAAGCCCATAAGGCATTAAGGATCATTAAAACTGTTAATCATTAGTAACAGTCTTTATTTTAATCTTGTAAATTAAAGAAGGCCTTATTTAATTTATTCAGGATAAATAAGCTTCTCTAAGGTCCAGTCTAGTAGCAAGCATCTGATTCGACTTCCTGGACAGAGGTTTGGTCCAGTCTACCCCTTGGCTTAGTGGCTTGGTCTAGCTCGTTATTAATACAGTGCTTTAAAAAGGTAAGTCATCAAGATTACTTGCCTCCTATGCTTTACGATGTCTGATTCTTTGCCCTTTTCACAAAACATCATTGAAGTTCTCTTCAAGTGATCCTCCTATAGTCTTCCCAACTACAATTCCTTTATCATTCTCCTTTGTGCTCATCTCATCGTCTATCACTTGCTCATACTACCATGAGCCGACATCGTGAAAACAACCCTCATTTTGTCAGACCATCGCAATTGCCAGGGGCAGACCGAGACCACCATCGCACACTAACCGGCCCATGGGGGCCGGAGCCACGCGACGACGGCCGACATCCCCACCAGTCAGGTCATCGGCATTCGCGGCATCACCATCGCCGCGACAAACGTGACCAGTCACCCCGTTCACATCACCATCCAGCACCTGTTCCAGTGGCAGCGCCACTTCCCCTCCATCACGACGACCAACCCCACCAGCCGCTGTATCCGCACCATCGTGAAACCTACCAGCCGCCGCACAATGATCACCACCACCAGCCACATGGTGAACCGGTGCTGCCACATCTGCACCATCATGAAGACCATCCCAAGCCACATGATTCAACGGTGTCACAGCCGCACCATCCAGTCCAACAACGTCCAGTACAGCCGTTTGCGCGGCACCATGAAGACCGTTTTCCCAGAATACGTGGTCCGCAAGATGCCGACTTCCAAATGCCGTCGACCCGTCCGACTAACCCCTTGACATGGTTCGGTGCAGCTTTCTGTGCAATTTTCTGGGTTGTCATAATCCTTGGAGGCCTAGCCGTTCTCATCGTCTACCTTATTTTCCGTCCGAAGGGCCCGCGGTTCGATGTGTCGGCCGCCACGCTAAATGCAGCTTATCTTGACATGGGTTATCTGCTCAATGCTGATCTAACTGTGCTCGCAAACTTCACAAACCCGAACAAGAAGGTGAGAGTGGACTTCAGCAATATGTACATTGAGCTATACTATGGAAGGACTCTTATTGCAACCCAATATATAGATCCTTTCTCAGCACCTAAAGCCGAGACAAAGTTCGAAAATCTTCATATGGTGACTAGTCAGGTCCGGCTTTCCGAGCTGGAAATCCAGAGGTTCAAGAGGCAGATGATGGGCAATGGGGTTCTTTTCGATGTGAAGGGGTTTTTCCGGGCACGATCTAACTTTGGGGGTCTCCTACGATACTCATATTGGTTGCATGGTCGATGCACTATCATGGTGACGGGACCTCCTGATGGAGTGTTGGTTGCGAAGAAATGCAAGTCAAAGCACTGAGAAGCATAGATGTATAAAAATGTGTTCAACATTTGTTTTTGATTTTTATTTTCGAATTCATGGGTTTTGGGAATTGATCATTTTATTTGGTACTAGTTGAATCATAAGATTGAAAGAACAAAGCTGGTAGAGATCGCTTCGGGCTTCTTTTCACAAGCTTTCAAGCCATACGAAGCGAGAATATTAGAATTTGACGATATGCTCCTTAAAATGAAAATTTTAATGATCAATGTTGTTTCTTTGCTAACATTTCGCCTAATAAAGAACGAACGTACGTGAAAGTGAAAGAGTAAGAATTCATTTTTAAAGATGCTAGTCTTGCCAGATATTGGTTTTAAAAGACTTCTCAGCCAAGATAGTAAACCATCATTAACTTCTAGTTTTGAGAGAAAAAAAAGAAAGAAAAAAATTTCAAGAAGAGAGAATAATATTAGCATTTCCAACTTGCAAATGTTAAGCAAAGTAACTTGAGTCGCATTTTAAAATGATCAAATGTTGTTTTGAATATTGCATACCATATCTGGCATATTCCCATTAATATATGCTACAGGAGAGAGAGAACACATGACCTTGTTCCACGATTCTTTAGTCTTTGAAGAATTCTTATTGCAATCTCAGCATTTGTATTTCCCACGTCGAAGACTGAAAGAAACTACTTTCACATTAAAATTTTGTAGAATTAGTAGTTTTAGTGTTGAATAATAAAATAAAATTTATTTTGGTCATTAATTTTCAAAATGTGCCAATTTGTCGTTGAACTATAATTTTTGTATCAGTTTAGTCCCTAGACCTTTAAATGTCACATTCTAATAATAACTTGAGTTCTGTTTGTTTTTTCTTTCTTTTCTTTTTTCTTTTTGGTAGCTAAAAGTAAGATTAACTGCTTTTAACAATTTGAGTTGGTCCGACAATTTAATATATATACAGAGTTGAAAAAAAAAAAAGAAAAAGAAAAAGGAAAAGAAAAATAAATTTAAAAGTTATGAAGACTGTCGAAGAATATTACTTGCCTCCTCTGCTTAGCCATGTCTGATACTCTTGGTTATTCCTTGCCTCGTCTTAAAGTAACCAAGAAATCATTACTAGTTTTCAGTTTTCATGTAGCAAGGATCACGATCAATCCACAACACTTAAGTTCTCTGTCCCTGGCGGGAGAGGAATCATTCAAGTTAACGTCCACGTTCGGATTCTCAGTTCTTGATCTCCAGCATGCATTAAGGACGTCGGTTGCTGCTTACGTTAATTGCCAGGTGTGATTAGTTATATATATATATATACACGTGGCGATCATGTTACATGGAAAGGACAAAAAAAAAAAAAAAAGAAAGAGGAAAAAAATATGGGAGTGTTTCTTCAGTTAAACTGGGTGTGAATCCACAATACCTCGAAACCAACCCTCATTTCACGAGACCAGCGCAGGCGCCCGCGGAGGATCACGTCGCTCGGCGTCCCGGGTGGTTGCGGCCTACGCGGACGACACGCGATCCTGTTCTGGAAGTACAACTCCCCAGTAATAACGAAGATGTTGATCATCATCAAGAAGTACTAGTACTGCCACCATTCCCCAGGGGGGCGCGGGTGCTGCCACAGCCACGAGATTCGCTGGCGCCGCGGCGACGCGCCCAAGAAGATCTATACCAACCCCTGCTCCTCCGCCGTGATCTTTTGCGTCTTCCTAACGCTCGCGGCCTCAGCCCTTCTTATTATCTACAACATTTTCCGACCGTGGGGCCCATGGTTCGGGGTTTCAACTGCCACTACATTAGACGGGTTAAATCTCACAAAGGATAGTCTGTTGAGTTGATATGGTGGCCAATGGGGTCCAGCTTTTCGAGCTGGAAATCCAAAAGCGGAAGAGTTAAGGTGGTGTTTGAAGTGAAGGGGAGGTTTTTGGCATTGGGGGTCTAGTTGTACTCCGATTAGATGCATGGTCAGTGCACTGTTACGTTGAGGAAACCGCCACATGGGGTCTTAATTAGTCTTCACGAAATGCAACATAAAACACGACCACAATTTTGTTTAAATCGACACATGGGAACCATAATTATGTTTTTCCCTAATTAAAGAGTTTTATCACCATATGACACCTTATTGACATATATAGTGACAGTGTAACTCTTGAGAGAGATCGTAGGATTAAAATTAATAGGTGGGTTATATCCCACTTGATACATTTTATGGTGTCTATAGTATTATTCTCAGTTAAAGTTTCTGTAACACTGATTTTATCGTGATTCTTATGAAAATGAGTAGTCTTGCTAATATAAATTAATAACAAAGTTGACAACAATACAAAAACATGTTTCTATAGTTCTACACCATTAATTGACATTTTTGTTAATTTTTTATTTTCAAATTAGCTTGTGCATTAACATTTGTTAGGGGTGACTATTAATTGCAGAGTCCTAATCCAACTAAAATTCAGCTAGTTGGGAATATGAGAGAGTTTGTATAAGATGATACATAATTATGTTGTTAAATCTAAGGATTTCTATGGGTTCACGATTCCTATTGCTATTGGGACTAGTCTATTATAAATTCTATAAATAAGTCTTATATTCAGCTAAATTTTAAAGGGAAAGAGGAAGCTAGTGATTTGATGAGAGAAACTCCTGGAGTTTTCAGGGTAGTTAAGCTAATAATGGATAATTATATAGGTTCCTTGGGTCTTTGAGTTAGTGAAAGCATAGGGATATAATTAGGACTCCTGGGGCTATATTTGGGTAGATGGAAATTGTAGAGTGTACTAGTTCTTTTTCTTAGTGAAAACTTGTTAGTTAACTCCCACGATGTAGGCAATGTTATTGAACCATGTTAAATTACATATGTTCTTTATTTTTTTATGTATGTTCTGAGATCTAAATTTACCTTAGAATTTAGATCGAAACGATATTCTTGTTTATAAGTTTCACAATAAGTGATCATATCAGAGCACGAGATTTGGTTAATATTTATGAAATAAGAAAATTAAAGATCTTGTGGAGAACGTAAGGCGTGAAAAATTGGCTTAGAAATGTATGAATGCATAAACTTTCTGCTGGTTATAACAAAAAAAGAAAATAATCAATGGAATTTTGATTCTAGTTGCACCTTTCATACAACTCTTTACGCAATTAGAGAAGCTGATGATGACATAATTTTCATAGAAAACCACAGAGTTAGTTGTGTTGCACTTTCAATTTTGATTTAGAAAATAGTATAAAAATGGCATTACAAGAAGTATGGCACATCAAAAACTTGAATACGATGACCAGACAAGAAGGAAACTCATGGCATAGAGATATGATTTAGGGATTTGAAAGTGTAGAGGTGTTGCTAGTCAACATTGAAGTGAGAGGGATAGACAGATCGTTGATTTGGATTAAACATCTCATATGGATCCTTGGATGTACTCATTCATCGGAAGTTGATGGACACTCAATTTTTATGGGAGACAACACAAGTTGTAGTATTGTTGGAATGTGTTCCATCAAGGTTAGGAAGATAAATGACGAGGAAGGGCATCCAGGTAGAGTCAGACATATTTCGAAAATTTGAAGAAACTTGATTAAATGAGTCTTAAAACCTCTAATAGAAACCAAAGTAATCATAGAAGGTATTAAGTAGGATGGTTGATACAAGTTACTAAGATTAAAGTTTTTTGATTCTACTAAAAATGATTTCTTATGAAGTTAATAAGTTCCCAATAGGGATTCGGATTCAAGATAGTTTTGACAACTCAAGAGTTATCAGGCATTGAGGACTAATGCGTTCTAATTCTGTACTATTAGAGCGAACAAAGGTAGAAAATAAGAGAATTATAGTAGTTTGCTCTTAAGTGAGGCCTATATCTGTTTTAAGCTACTACATATTTTTACTATAATAAACAAGAAGTATTATAAGAAAATTTAATATCTTACACTTGAACTCAACACCCTAATACCCATTATATAAAGAAAAAGATTAGGATAATATTTAAATATATATATATATAAAATCTCAAAAATACCCTTTATTAATATATCCTTATTAGTAAAATTTTCTTTGTAACCCTACCACCTATAACTTCGGGTGGGTTTAACCACCCTATTAATTTCTATATTGACCATACCATGAAAGTCGATATGCATGTGCATAGCAAATGATAGATGATATTTTGTCGGAGGCGATCTTTTTTGGAATAATTAGTCTCCATATATCTAACATCAGGAAGAACACAATTTGTCGAGACTATGAAAAATTGTGTTAGTGTTCGGTTCAAAGGGAACAATTAAGTGGCAAGTTCAAAGCAATAGCAGCAAGGAGCAATTCATGCGGTGGAGAAAGCAATGAGCTAAGTGACTAGTCCCAACAGGAATCCTAATGTAAAGTATTCTATTGCCAATACTATTATAATCTTACTATCCTTCTCTCATTCAAACTCTCCTATGATCCTAACTAACTAAATTCTAGTTTGATTAGGACTCCTTGAATTGACAGTCCACAAAATCTATGGCTAATTACAAATGGAGAAATAAGACATATATATATATATAATATTTTGTAAGTCCTTTTTTTTTTTTTTAATAATGGATTCATATCATTTAAGATGTATGTCGAGATTATTTGTATTTTGTCCAATCCAAAAACGAAAACAGGGCAAACTCGTGAACTGAAAACGTGTCTTTGCAATTGGACCGATACGTACGAGAAACTGGCTGCAGTTACACTCCTTTCATTTTTTGTTTTTTTTTTCGTTTTCAATTCAAGATAAAAAATTGGAGACCACTACATGCTACATTATTTGATTATGCAAATGTCCAAAATAATAGTTTAAACTTCTGACTTAGAAATAATTTCTCACAAATTTTTTTTGGCATATTCAAAGCACCAAAAGCACAATTATACATGACCCAAAACATTATATGTTGTTTACTTTATTTTCTAATACATTGGCTTTGGGAATTAATCATTTTACTTTGGGTACTAATTGAACTGAAAGGTGGGTTTTCTCGGCTGATCAACGAAGGATAGCGGGTAAAGATTGTTTCTTCCTTTTCACAAGCGATCGACCAATGCAAGTGAGAATACTAGTATGCATACTCGATAAACGCCTCGAAATGAAAATTTTGTGTTCATTAATATTGTTTCATTGGCATTTCATTTTATAAGGCACAAATGTTTTAATGGAAGAGAAAGAAATATTCGTTGTCTTGCGAGATACGTTAATAAGGATTATGGAAAGTACCTGCAAGCTTCTTATGAAAGACACAGAAAGCAGTTGAGTAATCAACATTTTGTGATACTTACACTCTCACAGCACACTAAACAAAATCTAATAGTATTCTTCAAAGTGTAAATGTGACATATAAGCAATTAGAATTTCGAAATCCACCAATTATCAAAATCTTTTTGTTCTATGAAACAGCTAAATGCACCAAACCATTTTTGATAATTTAGGTAACAAAAGAAAAGAATGACTATCTTCCAAACTCCTTTATTGCCTCATGGTAGAATCAGACTTTGTATTTTCCATGTAAAAAATTGAAAGAAATTTATGAAGGCTTTCTTTTTGTTTATTTATAGCATGAACTTTAACAAACTAAAGCTCTAAAGTGATTACTCTCCCTCACTCCCATGTCTAGACAATCTCTTTGCACATAAATGGGTTCGTTTCTTTCTAACAATCAATATAATATAGAAAAGATAGTAACGAAGAATATTACTTGCCTCCTCTGCTTAGCCATGTCTAATTATTTCCCCAAGTGTTCTGTACTCAGAAACATTTGTTCCTTTATCATTTTTCTTTGCACACTAGCTTCTTCATCGTTCATCAGTTACTCTATAGTACCATGAACCCACACCACGAAACTAACCCTCATTTCCTCACAGTACCATCGCAATTGCCCGGGCATGATCATGATCACTGCCCAACTGATGTAGTTCTGCCCGCATCAATCCCCAAGGATGAACACCATCATGATCATCAAGTACCTGCAGTACCAGTACCACGATCATCAAGTACCAGTACAATGCAGCCGTCCGCAGAGGATCCAGATCTCCTATATCCCCGGAGGTTGTGGACTCCGAGAACAGCGTACCCTGACCTTGTTGATCAAGTTAGAGCTATCAGGGAGAAACAACACGGAGAAACCAATCCTCATATGCATAGAAAACCAGAACAAGTTAAGGTCGTGGATCCCAACCGTGAAACCAACCCTCATTTCTATAGGAACCCGGTACAAGTAGTGGCTGTGAATCAACCCCATCGTGAGACTGATCCTCATTTTGTGAGACCATCGCAGCCGCCCGTAGAGGATCAACATTATCCACATCCCCGTGTTGATATTATTAGGCGCACTATCAAAGAGAAACAACACCGAGAAACCAACCCTCATTTCGATCGAAAACCAGAAGAAATAGAGTTAGAGGTCGTGAAACAACCCTTACCCCACGTTGAAACCAACCCTCATTTCTACGGAGACCCAAAACAGCAGGTAGAGGTCGTGAATCCTCGCCATGATACCGACCGAGATATTGATTGTTAGGAGAAACAAGAGATCGAGACTGTTTTCCTTTCTGTTTCTGGGTTTAATCCCTCCATTCTAAGAACTGCGAAACCTCTTTCTAATTAGTATAAAAATGACTACTGATATACTCCTCGTCTTTCAAACATCTCGAACAAAATGGTCTCTTCCGTTTAATTCTAGTTTTAGAATCACTTCTCTTCATCTTCTTCTTCTTCTTCTTCTTCTTCATGTCTTCCACTAGATTTAAAGTTACTTCTCTTCTTTTTTTTTTTTGTTTTAATACAAAAAAACTAATGCAGAATTTTACTGTTATTTTTTTGTACCAGGCTCTTCCTGAATCGTGGGATTGGATCGTTGGTATTGAGCTTGGCCAAATCAGGGACCAAGGTCCTCATAGTACGTAGATTTTTGTTTTTGTTTTTATTTTTATTTTTTTGAAATTGAGTACGTAGATTTTTGTTTGTTTTCACCAAATGGTTGAAGTTTTTGAAAGAAGTCCCTTTTTCAAACAATGTTGAGAAACATGACCAATTTATGTGATGATACCGCCAAGGCCATTTTCGCTTGCCACATGGTGCAGAGCCACTCCACGGAGGCCGACCTCCCCACCATCCTCCGCTGCTTCCGCGTCAGCAAAGAGGGCGACACACGCGTGATTGGGCTCCGGGTGTGCCACCACTACTAACATCACGACATCATAGACCCGATCGTCTTACCGAACCATTGCAGCAGCACGGACATGATCAGTATTATCAACATTTCCAGCCACGAACAGAGCGCTTCCCACGAGATTTATTAGGGGCCGTACAACTACAACCCAAGGACGACGAGGATCAAGTACCAGACCCTAATCTAATTAGAGCAATCATAGAGAAACGACACCCTCAAACCAACCCTCACTTTCTCCGACGTCCCCAACCGCCGCGTCGGTTGCGGCCTCCTAGAACAGACTCTGATCTTATTAGAGAAATCATAGAGAAACGACACCCTGAAACCAACCCTCACTTTCTCAGATCAACGCAGCCGCCCGCGGAGGATCAGGATCTCCGACGTCCCCAGCCGCCGCGTCCCGGGTGGTTGCGGCATCCGAGAACAGAGCACCCACCACGTGATCCAGTTCTTGCTGTACAAGTCCCCGAGGACCAAGATCATGATCGTGATAAAGTTCTAATGACAGAAGTTCCCAAGGCACCACTACAGCCACGTGATTCGGCGGCGCAGCCGCACCAGCCCCGCCCATACCAACAACGTAATCGGCGTCAAACCCTAGAAGTACCGTACGTCCGCCAGCGGCGAGTCCACCCGTGCGTTGCATGCTCTGCCGTGATTTTTTGTGTCTTCCTAACGCTCGCAGCCTTGGCGGTTTTTATTATCTACCTCATTTTCCGACCATGGGGCCCCCAGTTCGAGGTTTCAACGATCACTACACTCAACGGGTTAAATCTCACAACAAAGGGCAGTCTTTTAAGTGCAAATCTGACTCTCGTTGAGTGGACTTCAAATACATCGTCGTTGAGCTTTATTTTGGGACAACCATTATAGCTACCAAAAATATAGAGCCTGATCTGTCCGCGCCCAAGGGTGGGGGCCGGTCTGTTGAGGTTGATATGGTGGCTAGTGGGGTCCAGCTTTCCGAGGTGGAAAATGAAATTCGAAGGCTGAAGAGGCAAATGGTGAAAGACAGGGTCGTGTTTGAAGCGAAGGTGACGTTTTTGGTGCATACTAAGTTTGGGCATCTCGTACGCTACTCTTATTGGATGCGTGGTCAATGCATTTTTGTGTTGAAGAAACCGCCGCATGGGGTCTTAGTCTCCTCAAGATGCAACACAAAACGCCATCAAAAATTTGTTTAAATTTACACGTAGGAGGAACCTCATTTATTTTTCCATTCAAGTTTTGTGGTCATATATAATGATATGTTTCCTTTCTAATAGTATACTTCAAAGTATAAATGTGACATATAAAAAACAATTAGCATTTCGAAATCCATCAATTATCAAAATCATTTATTCAATGAAACAGCTAAATGCACCAAAGCATTTCTGATAATTTATGTTTAAGAAAGGAATTGACTCTGTTCTTCCATACTATTTTATTGGTAGAAGAATTTTTTATTGACTCATGGTATAGTCAGACTTTCTTTTTATTTATTTATAGAATAATGCTATAGGGCACCAGTGGTGCCCAGCACCACAGTGATGTGTCAGTCTGTCACTGACTAATCATAATTATAATTTAAGTGGGGCCTATGTGGGACCCAGTTTATTAATTAAATCATCTAGTGACAAACAGACATGTCACTGTAGTGGTGCCCCATAGCATTGCTCTTATTTATATCATGAACTTTAACTAACTAAAGCTCTATAATGATTACGCTCTCTTTCAGTCTCTTTTTCTCATGTCTAGACTCAATCTTTTTGCACATAAATGGGTTCGTTTCTTTCTAACAATCAATATAATATAGAAAAGATAGTAAAGAAGAATATTACTTGCCTCCTCTGCTTAGCCATGTCTAATTATTCCCCAAGTGTTCCGTACTCAGAAACATTGGTTCCTTTATCATTCTTCTTTGAACACTAGTTCTTCATCGTCCATCACTTACTCCATACAACCATGAACCCACGCCATGAAACCAACCCTCATTTCTACGGAGACCCAAAACAGCAGGTAGAGGTCGTGAATCCTCGCCATGAAACCGACCCAGACATGCATGCTCGCTCACCCCCTTCACCTCAACATCAAGCACCTGTCCCATTGGCGCTACTTCCTCTCCATCTCCGCGACCAAACGCATCAGCCGCTGCGTCCGCACCATCAAGACCAACAATATGGCTCACTAGCACCACACGGCGAAGGCCATTTTCGCTTGCCACATGGTGCAGAGCCGCGCCACGAAGGCCGACCTCCCCACCATCCTCCGCTGCTTCCGCGTCAGCAAAGAGGGCGACACACACGTGATTGGGCTCCGGGCGTGCCACCACAACTAACACCACGCCATCATGGACCCGATCGTCTTACCGAACCAATGCAGCAGCCCAGACACGATCAGTATTATCAAGATTTCCAGCCACGAACAGAGCGCTTCCCACGAGATTTATTAGGGGCCGTACCACTACAACCCAAGGAGGACAAGGATCAAGTACCAGAACCTGATCTTATTAGAAATATCAGAGCAATCATAGAGAAACGACACCCCGAAACCAACCCTTATTTTCGAGGAGCAGAACAGGAAGATGTCGTGACTCTACACCCTGAAACCAACCCTCATTTCGATAGAAAACCGCAGGTGGAGGTCATCAATCCCCACCGCGAAACCAATCCTCACTTTCTCAGATCAACGCAGCCGCCCGCAGAGGATCTGGATCTCCGACTTCCCCTGCCGACGCGTCCGGGGTGGTTGCGGCCTCCGATAACAGAGCACCCACCACGTGATCCAGTTCTTTCCGTACAACTCCCCGAGGACCAAGATCATGATCACGATCAAGTTCTAATGATAGAAGTTCCCAAGGCACCACTACAGCCACGAGATTCGGCGGCGCAACCGCACCAGCCCCGCCCAGACCAACAAAGTCATTGGCGACAAACCCTAGAAGTACCGTACGACCGCCAGCTCGTCCGCCAGAGGCGAGTCCACCCGTGCGCCGCATGCTCTGCCGTGATTTTTTGTGTCTTCCTAGTGCTCGCAGCCTTGGCGGTTTTTATTATCTACCTCATTTTCCGACCGTGGGGCCCGCGGTTTGAGGTTTCAACTGTCACTACACTCAACAGGTTAAATCTCACAAAGGGTAATCTCTTAAGTGCTAATCTCACTTTGGTTCCCAATTTCAGGAATCCAAACAAGAAAGCTGGTGTGGACTTCAAACACGTGGTCATTGAGCTCTATTTTGGGAGAACCATTATAGCTACCAAAAATATAGAGCCTGATCCCTCTGCGCCAAAGGGTGGGACCCGCTCTGTTAAGGTTGATATGGTTGCTAGTGGGGTCCAGCTTTCCGAGCTGGAAATCCAAAGGCTGAAGAGTCAGATGGTGAGGGATAAGGTGGTGTTTGAAGTTAAGGGGAGTTTCTTGGTGCATACGAAGTTTGGGCCTCTCGTACGCTACTTTTATTGGGTGCATGGTCAATGCATTGTTACGTTGAAGAAACCGCCACACGGGGTCTTAGTCTCCACCAAATGCAACACAAAACGCCACCAGAATTTTGTTTAAATTGACATAAGGGAACCTCATTTGCTTTCCTTCTTAAGTCTACTCGTCATATATAATGATATAAAGCTTGGGAATTGGTTTCTTCGTGTGTCTTTTTCACTTGTATTTGACACTTTTGTTATTTGTTTTATCCGATCAGCTCATTTATTTGCGTGCACGCCACACCAAGACCTATGATGCCCGTACATAGTGTGTATATGGTGTTTAGGTTGTGTCCATAGTGGTGCCAACGGATGGGGAATTTTGTAATTATGTAAGGGTATTTTTGTCAAGGATCATTAGTCAAGTCCATGGGCTTAGAATTAGGGAAGCTCAATTATTTTGCCTCAATTTTGCCATATGCTTTCTAGGTAAAAATCATGTTTCCTCCTGCCAGAAGGCTAAAAACTCAAAAGGCTCTTTAGGAGGGTAACCTGGGTACTCATGGGGGCTTTGGCCACTGGCATGATTGGGGCTTAGCTGTGAACCTCCTTGCCCTATCAATGAAGGAATTGATATTTATTCATGTCCATATGTTGCCTATGTGTTGCTTTCTTTGTTGCTTGTTTGTTGCTTATGTGCTGCTTACATGTTGCCTCAATATGCTTGCTTTGTGCTCGCTTGTTATGCGATTGTCGCTATCGAATCTGCTTGCTTTGTGCTTGCTCAATTCTATGTTATTGCCCTTATCCCGGTATTAAAAGTAAGATTAAAATACTTTTAACAATTTGAGTCGGTCCGACACTTTAATACATATACAGAGTTGGAAAAAAAAGAAAAAGAAAAAGGAAAAGAACAAAAAAATATTTAAAACTTATGAAGACTGTCAAAGAATATTACTTGCTTAGCCATGTCTGATACTCTTGGTTATTCCTTGCCTCGTCTTAAAGTAACCTAGAAACCATCACTAGTTTTCAGTTTTCATGTAGTAAAGATCACGATCAATCCACAACACTTAAGTTCTCTGTCCCTGGCGGGAGAGGAATCATTCAAGCCAAGGTCCACGTTCGGATTCTCAGTTCTTGATCTCCAGCATGCATTAAGGACGTCGGTTGCTGCTTACGTTAATTTCCAGGTGTGATTAGTGTTATATATATATATATATGTATATGGTAATCATGTTACATGGAAAGGTCAAAAAAAAAAAGAGGAAAAAAAAAAAAAAAGAGGAATGGGAAGCGAGAGTTTCTTCAGTCAAATTGTAACACCACTAGATCTCACCCAAAAGTGCTAGCTTGAAGGTATACTTTTGGGATCATGGACCTCCACTTAAATACCTATGATCTTCCCAGAGCATACCTGATGTGGGACTTAGAGCGTTACAATCTCTTCCCATTAAGGGCCTAATGCCTTCGCTAGGGGGTCCATGTTCAATAGCCCACATATAACCCCTATAGGCGGAGTCCGCGTCCACCACGATTCTAGCCCGTGGCAGCCTTTCAAGGCTCAAATAGGTATGGACTGGATCGGCTCTGAATACCAAATGTAACACCATTGGGCCTCACCCAAAAATGCTAGTTTGAAGGTACTTTTAGGCTGATGGATCTCTACTTAAATACCCATGATCTTCCCAGAGCATATCCGATGTGAGACTTGTAGCGTTACAATATGTGATAACCTATACCCAAAAAAAAAATATTGTTTTATTCTCTAAATAGTATAAGGATAAAATAAAAAGACTAAAAAGCCCTTAATTAATAACATTTATTGGGGTTACTTTAGTAATTGAATAATTGACTATTTAATAAACTCTAAGACTAGTAATCTGCTCAGTTTTATATGTATACTTTATGAAAAAGACAGAGAGGCAGCCAAATAGTTTCAAAGAAGAAGGAGAAGCAAGAAGAGGATTCAATTCATTTGAATTTTAAGGTAATTGACTGTAATTTATTGAGTCTACACGCACTAATTAGATTTTTGGGGATTGGAATTGCATGTCTAAAGTTAGGGTTTTAGATTACTTATAAATTATTTACTAAATATGGGATGAATTTGATAGAGAAAGAAGTTTATTGATATAAGGATTTAAACAAGACAAATTTTATGTGAATTGGTTGTGTGGATTGAAAGTTATGAATTTTTGAGTTTTGAGCTAAGATGTAAAAATATAGCAGAGATTCCGACTAGCTTTTCAGGAATTTTTACTGATCTGATTGGGTTATATTTGAATAGTTAGAAAGCTTATCGAATTATCTTTCTAACAGTACATAATTTGTTAAAAACAGACTTATAACCAGAGAGTTATAACCAATTGAAAATACTACGAATCTTGAAAAATCTAAAACTTTTGATATTTTTAGCAAAATATGGCAGCGACTTTTGAGGCTTTATAGGGCTTATCTATGGATCCTATAATAGCATTCTTAGTAATATTAGGATTCTCATGACTTATAGAACATGTTCCCTAAGTTTGGTAATTTTTAGAGAGATGTTAGAATTGTTATGAATCATGAGAAATTGACATTATTGAGAATAGCTATGAGGTTGATTATAGAAGATGTATGGGCAGCAAGTAGTCAATATTTTTTGTGTAATTAGAGTATGATTTTATCGTTACGATACTTATATATGATTTGTGTGATAATAGGTGTTTGAGAGGTTATGTTGATTATTTTGGTTAAATAGGCAAAGCGAACGAGGTAAGTAAACTTTGATCTTTTCTAGTAATTTTTCTCGTCCAAAAGCTACATATTTTATTGTTTTATTATTTCTAATAGAATCATGTTTACAAGGTATTTTCTTTAAAATACGATTTTAAGTAAAAATATGTTTTAGTAATACTATTTAGTGAAAGAAATCTGTTTTATTGAAATAACATAATTTTTATAAAAATAGTATGATTCTATGTTTTATACTAAATCATGGATCAAGTATATGAATTACTATTGAACGTGATTACAAGAAAATTATTTTGGAATGAGTACAATGTTATAATGAGATGAAAGTGAAATAGTTTATGATTCGTTATTATAAATAAGTGTTTTGAAATTCTCTTCAGTGACTATGCACGTGGAACCAATTCACAGGGGTTATATGTGGATAGTACTAACCTAGCTGCAGGATTAAATGTAGTAGATTCGTGATTCGTACCCGGCTACAAGAGTTATCTATAAAAGATTTGGACCCGTTATTTGTGGCAGATTCAGACTCGGCTACAGAGATTATTTGTGGCAGATTTGGATCTAGTCACAGGGGTTAAGTGTAGCCATACTCGTCAAAACTGGGGAGAAGTATAATTGAAATTATTATAGACTAAAATATGATTCGAAAAGACAGATTTAGAAACTTATAACTTCTTTTTGTCAAATTGTTTACTAAATGACTTAGTTTGAGTATTTTCAAAGTATTTATTTCTGAAACCAAATTTGTTCTAAAAAATATTTGTTAATGATTTTAGTTTACATATGCTTGGTCTAGCTAAATAAGGTTACTGGTTACTTACTGAGCTTCTAGTTCACTCTTTTATTTTTTCCTCTCAGGTTTTAAAGATTGTCAGTTAACAGGCTCACAAAGGGAACTTACTTAATAATAATTGGAGTGTATGGTTCAAAGTAGGACTGCACAAGATCACCGAATATCCGACCCGCCCGTCCGATCCGAATTGACCCGACCCGAAAATCGGGTAATAATGGCATACCCGAAAATTCGGGTAACACCCGACCCGGTAATTGAGTTTTCGGGTCGGGTTCGGGTGTTAAATAAATAGGCTCGGGTTAACTGAACCTGACTCGAGCGATCATCAATTTCTATTTTAGTTTTTTTAATAAATTAATAAACCCTAATCAATGCCCAAATAACTTCTAAAAGTTTGGCATAGATTTGAATTTTGTAAGAAAAATGGTCCAGAATAATTTTTTAAACATTAAAAAGGCCCAAATATGAAACTGTCCAAAAATGGCACACACATACCTGACCCGACCCGACCTATAACCGACTCGACATACCCGAAACAAAATCCAAAAATAGATACCCGACCCGAAACCCGAGAACTGACACCATTCGGTTCGATTACGGTTACACAATTTTATGTACCCGAACCCGAAAACCCGAAAATTAAAAACCCGAAGAGCATCACTTCGGTTACGGTTATATAGTTTCGCTTACCCGAACCCAATTAATCGAAAATTCGACACCCGACCCGATGTGCACCCCTAGTTCAAAGAGAGGAATTTCTTCATCTTGATTGGGAAAATATAAAGACTCAGAAAGCTGATCATCTTGAATTTATTGGATTATAGTTTCTATTGTATAGTGTTTATTTTGAATATTTTGGAGACTTTATAAGAGTTGTTGGATTTTATATTATATACTGATATTTATTGGAGACTAAATATTCTTAATTATATTAGTTTATAGAAAGATGCTTTGCATGCTTATGGGATTTTGCCTTATGGGTATGTAGCGCACGTTCTCGGGTGTGGGGCGTGACCTAAACTGGGTGTGAATCCACAATACCGTGAAACCAACCCTCATTTCACGAGACCAGTGCAACCGCCCGCGGAGGATCACGTTGCTCGGCGTCCCGGGTGGTTGCGGCCTCCGCGGACAACACGCGATCCTGTTCTGGAAGTACAACTCCCCAGTAACAACGAAGATGATATTAATCATCATCAAGTAGTACTAGTACTGCCACCATTCCTCAGCGGGCACGGGCGCTGCCACAGCCACGTGATTCGCTGGCGCCGCGGCGATGCGCCCAAGAAGATCTATACCAACCCTAGCTCCTCTGCCTCGGCCTCCGCCGTGATCTTTTGCGTCTTCCTAACACTCGCGGCCTCAGTCCTTCTTATTGTCTACCTCGTTTTCCGACCGTGGGGCCCGTGGTTCGGGGTTTCAACGGCCACTACGATAGACGGGTTAAATCTCACAAAGGATAGTCTCTTGAGTTGATATGGTGGCCAATGGGGTCCAGCTTTTCGAGCTGGAAATCCAAAGGCCAATCGAAGAGTTAAGGTGGTGTTTGAAGTGAAGGGGAGGTTTTTGGCATGCATACTTAGTTTGGGGGTCTAGTTATACTCTGATGAGATGCATGGTCAGTGCATTGTTAGGTTGACCGCCACATGGGGTCTTAATTAGTCTTCACGAAATGCAACGTAAAACACGACCACAATTTTGTTTAAATCGACACATGGGAACTACATTTATATTTTTCTCTAATTAAAGAGTTTTATCACCATATGACATCTTATTGATATATATAGTCTAACTTTTGAGAGAGGATCATAAGATTAAAATTAATAGGTGGGCTATATCCTACTTGATTTGTAACTAGAATCAGAGTCAATTATAGATAGATACATTTTATGGTGTCTACAATATTACTCTTAGTTAAATTTTCTCTAACACTATAATTTTATCGTGATTCTTATGAAAGTGAGTAGTCTCAATATTATTTAATGACAAAAAAATTTAGTAATTGGCAACTATACAAAAACATGTTTCTATAGTTCTACACCATTAATTGACATTTTTGTTAATTTTTATTTCGAATTAGCTTGTGCATTAACATTTGTTAGGGGTGACTATTAATTTACAGAGTCCTAATCCAACTAAATTTAGCTAGTTGGGATTATGAGAGAGTTTGTATAAGATATACATAATTAGGCTGTTAAATATAAGGATTTCTACTGGGTTCACGATTCCTATTACTATTGGGACTAGTCTATTATAAAATTTTACAAATAAGTCATTATAAAATTTTATCATTATAAAATTTTATAAATAAGTCTTATATTCAGTTAAATTTTATAGGGAAATAGGAAGCTAGTGACTTGATGAGAGAAACTCTTGGGCCACATTTGACTGGGGGTAATAGAAAGGAATAAAATGGAAATAATTCCAAAATGACCTTCTATTGTTTGGTTAGAAAATCCAAATAAGAAAAACCTTTCCATTGGAAAGCAATATAGTAGATTCTGTTCCACCCAATCTTGGTGGAATAAAGTAGAATGGAATATCATTTAATTAAATCATTTGATTAATAAAAAAGTTAATTAATAAAATAATTAATAAATTAATAAAATAAAGTAAAATAATGCTAAATGTAAAATAATTTAATACTAAATGTAAAATAATTGAATACTAAATGTAATTTAAAATATTCAAAATATTCATTTTAAGCTTAAGGGGATACCTAATTCCATTCTTTTTCACAGTTAACCAAACATAAGAATGTCTATTCAGCTACTGATTCCACCACTCCAACCAAACAACATGATTATATTACCATTCATTTTCCATTTTATTCTAATTACTATTACCATTCCACCACTACAACCAAACAGGCCCTTGGAGTTTTTAGGGTAGTTAAAGCTAATAATGGGTAATTACATATAGGTTATGTAGGTCTTTGAGTTAGTGAAAGCTTAGGGATATAATTAGGACTCTTGGGGCTATATTTGGATAGATGGAAATTGTAGAGTGTAATTGTTCTTTTTCTTAGTGAAACTTGTTAGTTAACTCCCGTGATGTAGGCAATGTCGTTGAACCATGCTAAATTACATGTGTTCTTTATTCTTTTATGTAGGTTCTGATATCTAAATTCACTCTAGAATTTAGATCGAAATGATATTCTTGGTTATAAGTTTCACAATAAGTGATCATAACAGAGTATCAGATTTGGTTAAAATTTATGGAAGAAGAAAATTAAAGATCTAGTGGAGAACTAGAGGCGTGCAAAATTGACTTATGAAATGTATGAACGCATAAAGTTTCTACTGGTTATAACAAAAAAGGAAAATAATCAATGGAATTTTGATTTAGTTGCACCTTTCAGACAACTCTTTACGCAATATAGAGAAGCTGATGATGACATGATTTTCATAGAAAACCACAGAGTTAGTTGTGTTGCACTTTCAATTTTGATTTAGAAAATAGTATAAAAATGGCATTACAAGAAGTATGGCACATCAAAAACTTGAATACGATGACCGGACAAGAAGGAAACTCATGGCATAGAGATATGATTTAGGGATTTGAAAGTGTAGAGGTGTTGCTGGTCAACATTGAAGTGAGAGGGATAGCTAGATCGTTGATTTGGATTACACATTTCATATGGGTCCTTGGATGTACTCATTCATTGCAAGTTGATGGATACTCAATTTTTATGGGAGACAACACAAGTTGTAGTATTGTTGGAATGTGTTCCATCAAGGTTAGGAAGATAAATGACGAGGAAGGGCATCCAGGTAGAGTCAAACATTTTTCAAAAATTTGAAGAAACTTGATTCAATGAGTCTTAAAACCTCTAAAAGAAATCAAAGTAATCATAGAAGGTATTAAGCAGGATGGCTGATACAAGTTACTAAGATTAAAGTTGTTTGATTCTACTAAAAATGATTTCTTATGAAGTTCATGAGTTGACAAGAGGGATTCAGGTTCAAGGTAGAACTGACAACTCAAGAATTTCAGGTGTTGAAGACTAATGCATCCTAATTCTGTACTATTAGAGGGAACAAAAGCAGAAAATAAGAGAATTATAGTGGTTCGCTCTCAGCGTGAGACTTATGTCTGTTTTAAGCTACTACAGATTTTCACTATAATAAAAAAGATGTATTATAAGAAAAACTAGCATCTTACACCTAAACTCAACAGCTTAATATCCATTATATAAAGAAAAGGATTAGGGTAATATTTAAATATATATGTAAGATCTCAAAAATATCTTTTATTAATATATTCTTACTAGTAAAATTTTCTTCGGGGCCCTTGCCACCTATACCTTCGGGAGGGTGGGTTTAACCACCCCTATTAACTTCTATGTTGACCATACCGCGAAAGTCGATATGCATGTGCGTAACAAATGATATTTTGTCTGTAGTAATCTTTGTCGGGATAATTAGTCTCCATATATCTAGCATTAGGAAGAACACAATTTGTCGAGATTCAATGAAAAATTGTGTTAGTGTTTGGTTCAAGGGGAACAATCAAGTGGCAAGTTCAAAGCAATAGCAACAAGGAGCAGTTCATGCGGTGGAGAAAGCAATGAGCTAGGAACTTACTACGCCCAACAAAAATAAGAATCCTAATATAAAGTATCCTATTACGAATACTATTATAATCTAACTATCCTTTTCTCATTCAAACTCTCCTATGATCCTAAGTAACCGAATTCTAGTTTGATTAGGAATCCTTGAATTGACAGTCCCACAACGTCTATGGCTAATTACAAATAGAGAAAAAAGACACATATATATATCATATATTTTGTAAGTCCAATTTTTTTTTTCTTTTTTAATAATGAATTCATATGATTTAAGATATATGTCGAGTAGAGGTGGTAATTCGGTCCGGGCCGACCTACCCGTTACAATGGCCCGTCCAAGCCCGTTCATTCGTCGGCCCGACCCTCTGGCCCTTGTTGTTTTTTTAGTGCCCAGTGGGCCCTTATTGTTGTGAAAAAATTTTTACGGTCGAGAATTTTAGATCCTTGTTGTAAAAGGGGGGAAAAAAAAAAAACAAAACGGGCCGAGCACGGACAGGGTCCGACCCAATCTAGGCCAGCCTAGGAACCCTGCGGGCCAACAGGCCCAGTACGGATTCTGTTTTTTTCCGGGTTGGGCTGACCCGTTCCGCCAATTTTGCCACGTTTAATGTCGAGATTATTTGTTTTTTTTGTCCAATACAAAAACGAAAACAGGGCAAACTCGTGAACTAAAAACGTGTCTTTACAATTGGACCGATACGTATGAGAAACTGGCTGCAGTTACGTTCCTTCCATTTTCTGTTTTTTTTCGTTTTCAATTCAAGATAAAAATATTGGAGGAGAGTATATATTATTCCAACGAGTTTATTTACAAAAGCATGACAGAAGACAAGACGAATTACAGCAACGGAAGCTCTGGCAGGCATATCGATCCGTACACTAGGCCAATAAACAACGGCATTTACGGCTTCGAATGCGACATTGTTACTCATAACCAAGCTTGGAATGGGTAATCTCTAGATAAGAATGGGTATTTCAATATATCACTGGTATTCTTTTAACATTCAGTAATATTATCTCCTCCAGATTCATATCCTCTAACCTAGGTGTGAAATGAAACCTACCAAAACAGGTGGATTTCATATCACCCTCCATCTAATACCCACACTCAAAAACAAAATAAACAACAAAACTCAACCTTCGTGAGTTCAGCTTTTCCTCTCAGCCACTCGTTCTCCTCATCATCACTGTCGCCATTCATTGTTGCCACTGCCGCCCTTCGTTGTCGTCGTCATCGTCGTCGCCATTGTCGTTTGTTGTCACCGCCGCATCTCCAGCTACGCCAACTTTCATTTCATTTGCTTGCTCTTTCCTCTCTAATTTATTTTATTTTTCTTTCAATTTGAGTGATTTGGGTATATTTGCTTTCGATTTGAACTTGGGTTTTTGGGACTATGGTGATTAAAGGTTTTGGGATTATAGGTATTGTTTCGGTGAGCATTTTTCTTTAAAGTCAGTGGTGGTAATTTCCAGCTCCAAGACGAGAGGCCAAAGTGGTATTGTTTCCTTTTACCATTCTCAGAAAAAAACAATAAAATAAAAATAAAATAAAAACATTTCAATTAATTTGTTTTTGAATTTTATGCTTTAAAAGGGTTTATTTCAACGATTTAGAACTATAAAATTAGAATCTTAAGGTAGATTTTTTTTTAAAGCTCTGTTTTTTTTTTCGGTACTATTTTTAAAATGTTGTTCTGTTTCAAGCCACATTTTATGAGTTTCTGTTTATAATTAACTGAAATGGTTTTTAAAACAAGATTGCAAGAAATTGGCCACACTTCCATGAACAAGAAGCAATATACTATATTACAAATATACTGTTTTTCTCTTGTAATATTAAAACAAATTTCCATAATATTATACTTGTTCTAATTTTTAACATGAAGAACTTATTTTTCCATTTCATATTATTTCAATAAAATTTATGTTGTATGGTGATTAATTTTTTATTATATTATTTAAGGTATTTCGTCATAAAAAATCAACATATTCCCATGCTCAACCAAACACAAATTTCCAATATTCATAGGAATTATGGACAAAATTACAATGTACAACCAAACACAACTATTCAAAATGTCAGTCAATCACATCACCCATTTTATCATTCCCCTTAATCTCAAAATTTGGATTACTGTGTACCAAATGGCCCCTACAGGCTATCATATACCAATACGAGAAGAATGCAAAAGACCACCTCTTTTCACTAAGAAATATCTCCTCAAATGATATTGATCCCTGATAAAAGAAAGAGTGCCTGAAGGCTGTGGAAAGGGTCATATCTAATTAATTAGGAGACCTTGCAAAAGGCTAATGAGATCCCCGGCCGAGTGACCTCTACATGCACATTATTTGATTCTGCAAATGTCGAAAATAATAGTTAAAACTTCTGACTTAGAAATAATTTCTCACAAATTTCTTTTGGCATATTCAAAGCACCAAAAGCACAATTATTCCTTGAGTACAAAGCTTCCTTGATAAAGTAATTGGATACATGACCCAAAACATTATATGCTGTTTACTTTATTTCTAATACATTGGTTTTGGGAATTAATCATTTTACTTTGGGTAATAATTGAACTGAAAGGTGGGTTTTCTCGGCTGATAAACGAAGGATAGCTGGTAAAGATTGTTTCTTCCTTTTTACAAGCCATCGACCAATGCAAGTGAGAGTATAGTACTCGATTAACGCCTCGAAATGAAAATTTCGTGTTCATTAATGTTGTTTCATTGGCATTTCAATTTATAAGGCACAAATGTGAAAGTGGAAGAGAAAGAAATATTCATTGTCTTGCGAGATACGTTAAGGATTATGGAAAGTACCTGCAAGCTTCTTATGAAAGACACAGAAAGCAGCTGAGTAATCAACATTTTGTAATACTTATACTCTCACAGCACACCAAACAAAATCTAATAGTATACTTCAAAGTGTAATTGCGACATATAAGCAATAATTAGCATTTCGAAATCCACCAATTATCAAAATCATTTTATTCTATGGAAACAGCTAAATGCACCAAACCATTTTTGATAATTTAGGTTACAAAAGAAAAGAATGACTCTGTTCTTCCACACTCCTTTATTGCCTCATGGTAGAATCAGACTTTGTATTTTCCATGTAAACAATTGAAAGAAATTTATGAAGGCTTTCTTTTTATTTATTTATAGCATGAACTTTAACAAACTAAAGCTCTAAAGTGATTACTCTCCGTCTCTCTCATGTCTAGACAATCTCTTTGCACATAAATGGGTTCGTTTCTTTCTAACGATCAGTATAATATAGAAAAGATAGTAACGAAGAATATTACTTGCCTCCTCTGCTTAGCCATGTCTAATCATTTCCCCAAGTGTTCTGTACTCAGAAACATTTGTTCCTTTATCATTCTTCTTTGCACACTAGCTTCTTCATCGTTCATCACTTACTCTATACTACCATGAACACACACCATGAAAGCCCTCATTTCCTCACAGTACCATCGCAATTGCCCGGGCATGATCATGATCACTGCCCAACTGATGTAGTTCTGCCCGTATCAATCCCCAGGGATGAAGACCATCATGATCATGAAGTACCTGCAGTACCAGTACCACGATCATCAAGTACCGGCAGTACCAGTACAATGCAGCCGTCCGCAGAGGATCCAGATCTCCTATATCCCCGGAGGCTGTGGACCCCGAGAACAGCTTACCCTGACCTTGTTGATCAAGTTAGAGCTATCAGGGAGAAACAACACGGAGAAACCAATCCTCATATGCATAGAAAACCAGAACAAGTTAAGGTCGTGGATCCCAACCGTGAAACCAACCCTCATTTCTATAGGAACCCGGTACAAGTAG
>JXTC01000022.1:0-27793 GCA_002914845.1 Trema orientale
AAACCCTAAACCCTAACCCCTAAACCCTAAACCCTGAACCCTGAACCCTAAAAACCCTAAACTCACATATGAGTAGTATCATCTGCAATGTAAGAATATTTGTAAGTATAAAACTCTGTAAATAACGAGTGCAAATGCAACGTGCATATTCTAGAAAAATAGATAATGGTATGATTGGGATCCCTGTATATTTTGTATTGCCTGACAAGGCCGTGCGAGAGCTGTTTTGAGTTTAGGGTTTAGGCTAAATATCTAAAGCATAAAGCATTAGAATGGGTGGGTTTATCCTAAGAACCTAAAAGTACCCTCCAGCAGGTTTCATCCAAAAAAGACATCAAACAAGACAATAACATTAGAGAGCCACAGAAATTTCTCACAGATACTTCCTAGCACAAGGAGCAAGAAAGAAAAAACAGAACAACTGTATTCCTCAGAATCTGGTTTAACTTTACAAGGTAAACTTCAGTGTAGTTTAAAGAAACTTACGTATTCCCTAACGGCTACACAAAATCTAAATCATATACCTTTTTTGTTAAAATGGAATCAATGGAATATTTGCCCCATGGTGATACAAAGCTTCAATCTCCACCTTCTTCTTACTATTAATCATCAAAGTCAACTCGGCTTTCCATTCCCAATTTTTTTTCAATTGGACCATCAACACTCAACATTCTATTTAGAATGCTAATTTCCCTTTCAGACAAGGTAGCTACAGATTCCTCCGATATATCATATTTCTCTACGTCTGAAGGCCGAATACCCAACTACCTAATATTTGAAGTTACTAGATTCTCGTTGTCAAACGACATTTTTTTTATCCGTAGCGATAAAGGGAAAAAATTTAGACTCCATATACATCCCCATCCACAAGTCCAAGAATTGGTAGACAAAGTTCTACTTTCAACCTCCTCAAAAATGACCGAGAAAGAGACATCCGGCATTCCTTTTCCTGTAATTATTATACAAAGAAATTTTTCATAAAATTTATGATCGAGTAAACTCAGAAAAACGGTATCTTTTTCAACTAGAAGAATGAATTTTGCACCTTTGTTCTCGATGTCCGTAATAGAGCTGACAGAATAAGGGATTTCTTTTCTGTAGTCTCCGACCTCGGTACAATCAATTGCAATGCTACCTGTTTCTTTGAACTTAAGGTAACCTACAACTACTCCCTTTGGAACTGTTGAAATAGGTAGACTGGTTCGGCTACAACGTAACGAAGTAGCAACATCATTTAGAAGTCTATCGGTCTCATCTTGCTTCGATGCTTTATTTTGATTCATATAAAATATGCCCCTTTTTTGACTACTTCCTTGTTCATCACACAATTCGATGAGGCATTTGATAATATCATAAGTGAGCTAGTTTTTCTTCTTGAACTTGTTGTGATTACGTACAAATTCACATTCTCGTAGAACATATCTTTCAAGTTCTGGAACATACTTGTGATATGGCTCAGTACATAGGAGAACAGTAAATTTGAATGTTTTAGCTCTTGCATAATCTACCGTCAATTCGAATATTTCAGCTCTCGCATGGTCTACCATCAAGCACTTTTCAGCAAGTTGAGTCAACAGTAATTTTACCATAGATATTGGCAAATGACTGGACTTGACTACTTTGTAAGGAAGTTTAACATCATCCGATGTCTTATAGAAAGAATCCAGCAGTAAGTGATCTTCAATACAAAAACCGGTTTCCCTCTCATTTAGTTGATTCCAATAAATTATAATAATTAAAAAATATTCACACCATTAAAAAAAATCATAGAATTCGAAGTTAAAGATCACGCAAAAACTAGAAATCTCTTATAACCCACCTCAAATATATTATCTTACAACCCACCCACACCAAATATTAAAGTAAAATGAAATAGGCTTTACTTACTAGCTTTTGAGGACCACGCATTCGTAGTAAATTCTGCAATTCATTGAGGTGACTTCCAAGACAAGCTCTATGAATTTCAGGATCACACTGAAAATAGAGAGGTTAGTCATAAAATTCTTCCATAATTATCATAGAAATAACATCATCGGTTGTACCTTCGATGTCAAATTAGCATTACTTCGAATTACCTTAGATAGTTGTTCCATCAAATTGTCATTTCTTCGAATTTGCAACTGAAAAGCTTTAGGATTGACTGTGGAACCATCCGGATGATATCTTAGTTCTATGTTATAGTCAATGAATTAAATATAAAGGACACATAAATGTTGGAAAACGGTAAAAGATTCACTATGTATAGATAACAAATAAGCTAAAAATATGATAGAATGACAAACAATATTTTTTTTATTAGGCACAAGTCCCTTAATTTTATAGTTTTTACCTACACTCCAAGCAAATCTTTCAACTCCTCAACCTAGCATTTACAAGAATAAGAATTACATTACAGTAGAACTTGAAGAACATAGGCTTTTTTAAAAAATTTAGAAATATACAAAAAAAAAAGATAGAAATTATTAAAAACAAACAAAGAGTTAAATATAGATCAATAAAATTGAAGTTTTTACAGTAGTTTGAGGATCCACGTCCAAACTAGTTTTCACGTTAATCTTCATTTTAGTGAGAGGTAGAGTGGTTTTTGAGAGAGAGTAAGAGGGAGAGAGTGATTTTGACAGAGTAAGAAGGAGAAAGTGGTTTTCGAGAGAAAGTAAGAAGGAGAGAGTGGTTTTCGAGGGAGAGTATGGGTTTGAGAGAGTGGTTTTCGAGAGAGAGTAAGAGGGAGAGACTGGTTTTCAAGGGAGAGTATGGGTTTGAGAGGGTCGTTTTAGAGAGAGAGAGTAAGAGGGGGAAAGTGATTTTTGAGGGAGAGTATGGGTTTGAGAGAGTGGTTTTCGAGAGAGAGTAAGAGGGAGAGCGTGGTTTTAGAGGGTGAAAGAGAGAGAGAGAGAGAGAGAGAGAGAGAGAGAGAAAGAGAGGTGTGATAGATTTTTGGTCCGGGAGTAGCAACCGAGAGAGCTTAGAGACGTTGTACTATTGACGGATTAAATTTTTTTCTAAAAAAAAAAGGTTAAATTGCACCATAGTCCTTAAAGTTCTAGCATATTACGCCTAGGTTGACAAAACCCTATCTCAAGAAAGCCATAATGACAGAACATTTTATGATGGCTTTTCGGGTTTTTTTTTTTTTGGGATAAAAATGAATACAAAAAACTAAAAGTGAGAGGTGTGAATAGAATCAATAAAATATTTGGCCCCACGGTGATACAAAGCTTCAATCTCCACCTTCTTATTACTATTAATCATCAAAGTCAACTCGGCTTTCCATTTCTAATTTTTTCAATTGGACCATCAACACTCAACATTCTATTCAGAATACTAATTTCCCTTTCAGACAAGGTAGCTACGGATTCCTCTGGTTTATCATATTTATCTACGTCTGAAGGCCGAATACCTAACCACCTAAATTTGGAGCTACTAGATTCTCGTTGTCAAGCGATGTTTTTCTTTATCCGTATCAATAAACAGACAAAATTTGGACTCCATATACATCCTAATCCATAAGTCCAAGAATTGGTAGATAAAGTTCTACTTTCAACCTCCTAAAAAATGATCGAGTCAAGACATCCGGCATTCCTTTACCTGTAATTATTATATAAGGAACTTTTTCATAAAATTTGTGATCAAGTAAACTCAGAAAAACGGTGTCTTTTTCAACTAGAAGAATGAATTTTGCGCCTTTGTTCTTCATGTCTGTAATAGAGCTGACGGAATAAGGGATTTCTTTTCCGTTGTCTTCGACCTCAGTACAATCAATTGCAATGCAACCCCTTTATTTAAACTTAAGGCAACTTACAACTACTCCCTTTGGAACTGTTGAAATAGGCGGATTGGTTCGGCTGCAACGTAACGAAGTAGCAATATCATTTAGATGTCTATCGGTCTCATCTTACTTCGATGCTTTATTTTGATTCATATAAGATATGCCCCTTTTTCAACTACTTCCTTGTTCATCACACAATTCAACGAGGCATTTGATAATATCGTAACTGAGCTGGTTTTTCTTCTTGAACTTCTTGTGATTATGAAAAATTCACATTCTCGTAGAACATATCTTTCAAGTTCTGGAATATACTTGTGATGTGGCTCAGTACGTAGGAGAACAATAAATTCGAATGTTTTAGCGCTCGTATGGTCTACCATCAATTCGAATGTTTCAGCTCTCGTATGCTCTACCGTCAAGCATTTTTCAGCAAGTTGAGTCAACTATAATATTACCATAGATATTGGCAAGTGACTGGACTTGACTACTTTGTAAGGAAGAAAGTAAAAGGAAGGAGTAGTTTTCGAGGGACAGTATGGGTTTGAGAGAGTGGTTTTTGAGAGAGAGAGAGTAAGAGAGGGAGAGTGGTTTTTGAGGGAGAGTATAGGTTTGAGAGAGTAGTTTTCGAAAAAAAAAAAAGAGGGGGAGAGTGGTTTTTGAAGGAGAGTATGGGTTTGAGAGAGTGTTTTTCGAGAGAGAGTAAGAGAGAGAGAGTGGTTTTAGAGGGTGAGAGAGAGAAAGAGAAAGAGAGAGAAAGGGAGAGAGGTGTGATGGGTCTTTGATTCAGGAGTAGCAACAGAGAGAGCTTAGAGACTTTGTACTATTGATGGATTAATTTTTTTTTTAAAAAAAAAGGTAAAATTGCACCATAGTCCTTAAAGTTCTAGTATATTGTGCCTAGTTCGACAAAACCCTATCTCAGGAAAAGCCATAATGACAAAACCTTTTATGCAGGCTTTTCGGATTTTTTTTGGGATAAAAATGGAAAAGGAAACTAAAAGTGAGAGGTGTAAATGGAATCAACAAAATATTTGGCCCCATGGTGATACAAAGCTTCAATCTCTACTTTCTTCTTACTATTAATCAACAAAGTCAACTCGGCTTTCTATTTCTAATTTTTTTCAACTGGACCATCAACACTCAACATTCTATTTAGAATGCTAATTTCCCTTTCAGATAAGGTAGCGACAGATTCCTCCAGTATATCATATTTCTCTACATCTGAAGGCCAAATACCAAACCACCTAATATTTGGAGTTACTAGATTCTCGTTGTCAAATGACATTTTTTTTATCCATAGCGATAAACGGACAAAATTGGGACTCCATATACATCCCCATCCACAAGTCCAAGAAATGGTAGACAAAGTTCTACTTTCAACCTCCTCAAAAATGACCGAATCGAGTTATCCAGCATTCATTTTCCTGTAATTATTATACAATGTCATAATATTTGTGATCAAATAAAGTAAAAAAAAAACGGTGTCTTTTTCAACCATAAGAATGAATTTTGCACATTTGTTCTCGATTTCCATAATAAAGCTGACGGAAAAAGGGATTTCTTTTCCATTGTCTCCGACCTCGGTACAATCAATTGAAATGCTACCTCATTCTTTGAACTTGAGGCAACCTAAAACTACTCCCTTTAGAACTACTAAAATAGGTAGACTGGTTCGGCTGCAACGTAATGAAGTAGCAATATCATTTAGAAGTCTATCGGTCTCATCTTGCTTCGATGCTTTATTTTGATTCATATAAAATATGCCCCTTTTTTGACTACTTCCTTGTTCATCACACAATTCGATGAGGCATTTGATAAAATCGTAAGTGAGCTGGTTTTTCTTCTTGAATTTGTTGTGATTACGGACAAATTCACATTCTCATAGAACGTATCTTTCAAGTTCTGGAACATACTTGTGATATGGCTTAGTACATAGGAGAACAGTAAATTCGAATGTTTTAGCTCTCGCATGGTCTACTATCAATTCGAATGTTTCAGCTCTTGCATGGTCTTTCGTCAAGCACTTTTCAGCAAGTTGAGTCGACAGTAATTTTACCATAGATTTTGGCAAATGACTGGACGTGACTACTTTGTTAGGAATTTTAACACCATCCGGTGTCTTATAGAAAGAATCCGGCAGCAAGTGATCTTCAATATGAAAACCGATTTCCCTCTCATTTGGCTTATTCCAATAAATTATAATAATTAAAAAATTTTCACACCATTAAAAAAAATATCATAGAATTCGAAGTTAAAGATCACGCAAAAACTATAAATCTCTTATAACCCATCCCAAATATATATTTTTTTACAACCCACCTATACCAAATATTAAAGTAAAATGAAAGAGGCTTTACTTACTAGCTTTTAAGGACCATACATTCATAGTAAATTCTGCAATTTATTGAGGTGACTTCCAAGACAAGCTCTATGAATTTCAGGACCACACTGAAAATAGAGAGGTTAGTCATAAAATGCTTCCATAATTATCGTACAAACAACATCATCGGTTGTACCTTAGATGTCGAATTAGCATTACTTCGAATTACCTTAGATAGTTGTTCCATCAAATTGCCATTATTTCGAATTTGCAACTAAAAAGCTCTAGGATTGACTGTGGAGCCATCTGGATGATATCTTAGTTCCATGTTATAGTCACTGAATTAAATAAAAAGGATACATAAATGTTGGAATGTGGTAAAAGGTTCACTGTGTATAGATAATAAATAAGCTAAAAACATAAAGCAAAATGAAGAAAGGATTAAAGGGTAATCTTGGTTGCTTAGATGCAATTAGTTTTATCAAGCAGAGCACTATTCCTAATGGGAGCACTATTCTTAATGGATATTCGAGTATTTTTGAATGACTGATGACTAATCCTCGTCTACCAAATTCCCTTATTTTCATCTTTTGTCCTTTTCTATAATTCTAATTCTATCTTTGTTTAATTTTGATAGTTTAAGGTTATTTTTGTGTTTTTGCTAATTAATTCTAACCACATTAAATATTAGTGTGTAAACTAAGATCATTTCCCAAAACTAAAAGGTAAAATCTACTCAAAATGAAATAAACAAAAAAAATGAAAAAAAAAAGAAAAAAGCAGCTAAAAATCAATTGTATAATTTTTTTAGATATACATATAAATAGCATACCTCTCATATATTTCGGTAAAATTACCGTCTTTAACTCCCAATTCACTCAATTTCTTAGTATTTTTCATCCCCGTCCCATAAAATCTGAGTTGTACACTCATCTGTTAACATGCACCATATTATATATGTTTAGTATCGTAATTCAAATATCCCATCACATTTTTTTTCAAAAAAAAAATCTCATTACTGATAGAATGACAAATAGTATTTTTTTTTATTAGGCACAAATTCCTTAATTTTATAGTTTTTACTTTCACTACAAGTAAATCTTTCAACTCCTCAACCTAGCACGTACAAGAACAAGAATTACAATACAATAGAACTTGAAGAATGTAGACTTTTCTTAAAAATTTAGAAATGTACAAAAAAAAGAAATTATTAAAAAAAAAAAAGAGTTAAATATAGATCAATAAATTTGAAGTTTTTACAGTAGTTTGAGGATCTACGTCCAAGCTAGTTTTCATGTTAATTTTCATTTTAGTAAGAGGTACAGTGGTTTTTGAGAGAGAGTAAGAGGAAGAGAGTTGTTTTGACAGAGTACTAGGGAGAGAGTGGTTTTCGAAAGAGAGTAAGAGGAACAGAGTGGATTTTGAGGGAGAGTATGAGAGAGAGTTGTTTTCAAGAGAGAGTAAGAGGAAGAGAGTGATTTTCGAGAGAGAGTATGGGTTTTAGAGAGTGGTTTTAGAGAGAGAGAGTAAGAGGGGGAGAATGGTCTTTAAGGGAGAGAATGGTTTTTGAGAGAGAGTAAGGGGCAGAGAATGATTTTCGATGGAGAATATTGGTTTGAGAGAGTGATTTTCGAGAGAGAGTAAGAGGGAGAGAGTGGTTTTAGAGGATGAGAGAGAGAGAGAGAGTTGTGATGGGTTTTTGATCCGGGAGTAGCAACAGAGAGAGCTCAAAGACGTTGTACTATTGAGTAATTAAATTTTTTTTTTTAAAAAAGTAAAATTACACCATAGTCCTTAAAGTTCTACCGTATTTTGCCTAGTTTGACAAAACTCTATCTCAAGAAATGCCATAATGACAAAACCTTTTATGCAGGCTTTTCGGTTTTTTTTTTGGGTTAAAAATGAAAAAGGAAAACTAAAAGTGAGAGGTGTAAAAAAGGAAAGAAGGTCAGTCTAGACTAATACATGTATGTAGTCGTTGTGAAGGTGGTAAATATATATATATATATAGTTTGTTTTTTTTTAACTAAGTCCATTATCAGTGAAACATGATCATTTTCACGAGAAAACTAATAACTTAATAAATTTCTCCTAAAGTATTGTTAATTGTTCCAATATTTATATAGTAAGTTTGTGACATTTATTCTGGAGAAGTTTATAAATTAAATTAGTTTCTTTTTAATAAAAAAAATTATGAAAAACATTAATTCATGATTTTCCTAGTAAAATAGAATTTCGTTATTTATCAAACACAAGCAGTAAATTTACATGATATTTCTTTAGAAATAGATGTTGATTATTTTCACGAGTAATATATAGTTGAACGAAGATGGACTTGATTAACTATCTCCTTACTAATAAGATCTTATGTATTTTGCACAACACCACAGTTAATTAATCATGAATTTAAAACAGCTATAAAGATCAAATGAGAAGTTAATTTTAATTAACTGTCGAAGTAAAGAATGGAAATTATTAGTCAAAGCAAGGAAGTCAAATAAAATCCCAACACCATGCCCACAATATGGTAACTTATAGTCAAATGTGTTACTGCATTAAGGGTGCTATGTTCTCTGGCTGTTTAATTTGTTGGTTATCTTTTTAGAGGGTTGTGTTGCCTTTTACTCCGAATAGATCAATTGACGTGGTAGAAGACCAAAGAAAAAAAATGGAAAATGAAAAAGTATCACGGTTAATTGCTAGACAACATGCACCACTTTGAGAGCATATATATATATAGATATATATATATAATGCTATCATTACTTTTTTAAGTACTCATCCATGGTCACAAAAAAATTGTAACCATTGAGAAGTCTTTCACACATATATATATGTGAAAGACTTCTCAATGGTTACAATTTTTTTGTGACCATGGATGAGTACTTAAAAAAGTAATGATAGCATTAAATTTTTTTGGTCAGCATTAAATATTTTTGGCCAACTACCAAACTAATCACCACCGTAGGATATAGATCTAACGGCTTAAACCATTGTAACCATCTATGGCTAAATATTGTTATAACCATTTAAACCAAACCCATATATGTGTATATATACTCAAAACATCGGTATATTAAAATCAGTGAAATTCGCATTGCACTAAAACTTGTCCTATGTTAAACAAATACACATACGATTTATATTGGACCTACACACGAGATAAACATATATATAATGTTAAGCTTTCTTTGCATTTTAGCTTTTTTTCTTTTTAATTTATTTTGGTCTGTTCCAAGAAAGAAGAGAAAATAAGGCTCAAGGAAGGAATTTCTTTCGTAGTATCCAAAAAAATGTATTCCCTTGATTAATTTTGTTTTTAAAGAATCTTCCAATGATAAGGGGAAAAAAAAGTGATATGTTAATCACGTGTAAGGTGTACTGAAGGATCGATTATGACACAAGATGGAATATGGGTATGAATATATTTGAAGACTATGTTATTCAAATATCACCTACTAGCAATTATAAAAACAATCTTATTACATATTCGGCATTTCCCTTTGACTGTCACAAAGACTAGCTCATAAATATACGAATCATTATAATGTCATATTAACTGGTTATGAATACAATATGAATCATGGGTAATTAATTATGCATACAGATACTAGCTAGTCTTTAAAGTAAAATTTGAAAATTTAAGAGAAATATGCACTTAAGGTCGATCCAACAAGATATTGATCAAAATGTAACAATCCAGTCTTTAAAATATTATATATGTGAAATGTTAACAAATTAAACTAGAATTTTCCCATCCTTTGACATGCCAAACCGCAACAGTAAGCATATATAATAACTACAACAACACTGTATATAATCGACTGGGAGAACAAATGTGAAATGACCGTCTTTAATCCTTGAAAAATTGACTGATACTCATGAATAATGGTCCGAATCACTAGTGCTGAAAAAGATATAATTAGTTTACCATATTTTGTATATACCTTAATATATACATATGATAAGAATAATGCTACATACACACACAAAGTATATATAAAACTTACAAATATACATTGATCACATGGCATGTATTTAATCATTTATAGTAATCAAAGTAAGACTATGTACATAGGTGGTTAAAATATATGTCATATCAGTGTGTATATATTTGAATATATCTGTAGCATTACTAATATAATATATATCAGACTTCAATGAATTGCTAATTATAATTTAGAAGCGAAAAATTTTGAAGAAGCAAAGGTCTTTCTTCTACTATTATTTTTGAGGCCTTTCTTTTGCGAACATTGTCGACGCGGGATTGAGAGGTCAGTCTGTAAAGTGATAATTTAGCGAACAAATTATAAATTTAGTTTAATTAACTAATAGTCAATATAAAGAATGGAAAAAAAAAAAACAAAATTAGATAAAGAAACGAAATCAAAACAATTCCCAACACATGCCCAAAAATATGATAATCTTCAAGCATGAAGCCGAAAGAGCCCACAGAAGTACAATAGCTACAGAATTCTAACCTCCCTATCCTACTTGGATTACTTCAAAACCATATCCAAAGGACTGTGTCAGCCCTTCATTCAAGAAGTCTAATGACTAAAGCAACAATGTTAGATAGAGAACATGTCATCAGTTTCCTTGATGATCTCGGAGTTTACACCTCTGACCATGAGCTCTGTTTGAGAGAGTTCTCTAAGTCTCTTACC
Organism: Trema orientale; assembly: GCA_002914845.1. Classification (NCBI taxonomy): domain Eukaryota; kingdom Viridiplantae; phylum Streptophyta; class Magnoliopsida; order Rosales; family Cannabaceae; genus Trema; species Trema orientale. The sequence continues at coordinate 10,754 of JXTC01000022.1, forward strand.
GATAGGACTTATTTGTAGTTCGTCAACCTATCAGCCGACAGTATTACCACTTGGGAAGAATTAGTGATAGTTTTCTGCACTAAATTCTTCGTAGCAGAACATAACTTGGAATTAGCCGACCTCGCTACTCTAAAGCAGCGAGAAAGTGAGTCTCTTTCTCACTTTGTATGGAGATTCAAAGAAATCGCTCTTGACTGCAGAGAGATAGTATCTGAAAGATGACTCATTCGCATCTGTATCAATAGAATGTTGATCCTATATCGAATTCACATTGAAAATCATGTTATCACCAATTTTGCTGACTTGATGTACCGAATCAATAACACTGAAGCTTCTATATCCTAAATGTATATGCTAACCCTTGTCTAGACAATGCCTTCACAAGTTATAACCAAAACCATGCCTTACAAGTGAAAGAAGACGGTAGTTATGGTTGACCAACGCCGACCGCCAAGAAGAGACCAGGATATTCCTCCGGTGATCTCATTTATCAAAGAGCAAATTGACATACTTGTTCAGGCTTGGATAGAAGATAGAGATCTAATCTGTCCACTTAACACCAGGCCGCCGACACCAGAACAGTTAGCAAAGACATTATTTGGTGAAAGATTGAAGAGGTGAAACACTGCATGACAACTAACAATAAAGAGCAGAGGTCAACCCCTTTCTAAGACACAAAGGTGGCCAAGTAAGAATGTGCATCATCGAAGAGTGCTCAAAGTCAGACCTAGTTTAGGAAAGTTCCTCCAAAGAACAAGAAATAAATAACATGATGCATAACCTCACAAACTCTCAAGTATTCAAAAATCTTTTTGACACTCTTGAGTTCAATGACGAAGCGCGATAGGAAGCCACATCTATATTGTTCAAGATCTCTCAAAAATTTGGTTCACAATGTTGCGCCGTCAACCACGCAGTAAAGTGAGCCGCCAAAAGAAGCAAAGATACAATCATTTTCTCTGCAAAAGATGCATAAGCTCCACATCTGTTCCACAACAAACTACTCTATGTAGAGGCCAAGGTGAATGAATTACTTCTCAAATGTGCCCTCATTAATAATGGCTCTTCTGTGAATCTCATGCCATAAAGTACTTTTAAAGCTGCTGATATCCCTGAAGACAAGTTAATTCTTCAGACGATAGCCTTGGTGACTGTTGCTGCTGACACTTTTGTCACTGTGGATTTATAAATTGGCCCCATCAGAGTATCCACTAAATTCCATGTCATTAATGTGAATGTCCTTTATCACATTTTGATTGGAAGATCTTAGCTTCATCAACATCATGCGATACCTTCTACCTTTCACCAGTGCATAAAGGCCATCAAAGGTAAAAAAGAAGTCATAATTCTAGCTACCAAGACTCCTTTCGCAAAGGAAGAAATTTTTTGGGTAGAATCTAACCTATATAAGGATCTCGCCGAAAATGTCAACATTACTAGGCTTTGTGGCATTAATCTGGGCGACACAACTAATACATCTTCTGATGGTATATAGGTAGATCCGTTCACTCCCAAAAGGGTCTTATTCCGAAAAGACACCCTTCCTGACAGTCGAACTGTATACAGTTTTTAAAGGTGTGGTGAGGTCAGCAATGGCCTCGCGAGTTCTCAAACGGAATACACTGAAGGGATAGAGGTAATTCCCCTTACACCTGACAAGTTACAAGACGAGCCTTCAAACCCACAAGATATATTAAAAAAGATCAATTTGGGTATCGAAGGAGAGGAAAAACTAACCTTCGTCTGTGCTAATTTGGACGCTGAATTTGAAGCTGCTTTACTCTCACTCCTTAAAGAATATCGCGATGTCTTCGCTTGGTCCTATGAAGATATGTCAGGGCTTAGTAGTAAGTTAATCACCCACAAACTTGCTACTAACCTCACTATTAAACCCGTTAAGCAAGCAGCCAGAAATTTCAGTACTCACATTCAGCTCCAAATTCACAAGAAAGTCCAGAAGCTTCTCGGTGCAGGATTCATCCGACCCTGTATTCATGCTATTTGGTTAGCTAATATCATTCCTATTAAAAAGAAAAAATAACTTGAATCACATTCAATATCGTTCCTGCTAAAACTTAATAACTTTGGATAAAGAGTTTGGTTCAGAAATAATTAGGACTATGGGTTAAAATTCACCTTGAACCACATACAATATAGAAAGCTCATAAAAATAAATTCAAGAAGAGAACAAACAAAAATAAATAAAAATATAGTTTAGGTACTTTAATATATTTTAGGTAGGTACCAATTTAGTCAAGAAATACTTAAATTATAGAAGTTTAAATATTAGTTCTCATTTCTCACGTACAATTATAATTTGTAATATTTCAACTGGGACTTATTTGTATGTAAAAGTTTATTTTAATAGGAAATTATGGGGATTAGGAGTCTTTTGGCTCTACTTTACTTTTCTAGTGATGTTTTTCAAAATTACTTTTCTAGGAGCAAAAATTTATATTTGTAGTAACTTTTGGAGAGAGCAAAAATGCTCATTCCGAAAATAATACTAAACTGTGTGACGATCTATCACAATTTTTTGATAATTTTTTATTAAAATATCATCGAAATTGCATCGAAAATTATTCAAAATATTATTTTTATCGAAATTTTGCTGAGAATACCATTTTCATTGAAATATCATCGAAAATTCATCGAAATTGCATTGAAATAGCATCGAAAATTATCAAAAATACCATTTTCATCAAAATTTTTCTGAGAATACCATTTTTATCGAAATATCATCGAAAATCATCGTGATTTTTTTTTGAACTTGCAAAAATTAACCTCAAAATAATTTTTTCATACATAAATTACCTCATAATATCTCGAAATTTGATAATATGTTATTTTAGACTATAGCCATAATTATGTGGAGAAGAATGAAGAGAGAAGATAGGAAAATGATAAGTTTGACAGTGTTGTAAGAGATGAGAACGAGGTTTTGTGCGAGTATGGACAATGGAGTACTATAATTTTTAGATTACTTGAGATTTTGAATCGAGAGAGAGTTTCTATGTGAGAGAGAGATTCGGATCGGTTAAATGTAATATGCATAGTTTTTTCTTAATATTTTTAATGGTAGTTTCATCCACGCACTTTTTTTTTTTTTTAGAGATTTTTTAAATCGGGCCTATTGGCCGCATATATCTTTGATGCATTGATGCATATTTCTTGTATTTGAGATAGTTAAGTTTATTCTTAAAAAGCGAAAATGGATTTGGAGAGAGAGAGAATTGAATCGAGAATGGAGGAGGAGAAAGAGGAAGCGAAAGCAGCCTCGTCGACGTCCCTCTTCCCTATATTACCCACAAGTAATACAGTCTCCGAGTCTGCTCAGTCTTCTTCACAGGCACAGGCACAGGCACAGGCACAGGCACAGGCTCAGGCTCAGGCTCAGGCTCAGGCTCAGTGGCTCTGCAATCCCAGTTTCACTGCCGACCTCAACGACGCCGTTTCCTCTCACATCAAATCCCAAGAACCACTCCAACAACCAGAAGATGATGATGATGAAGAGCCTCAGCCTTCTCCTGCTCCCTCTCCTGCGCGTGTATATCAACCTCTTGAGTCCGACGAAGACTTGGATAGTTCCGTCCGGAAAAAGAAGAAGAAGAAGAAGAAGAAGAATAAGAATAAGAAACGAACCTCCCCTGAGCTTGACGAGAGGAGGTCCAATGTCCGGGCATGGGCCACCAAACCCTTCAATTCCAATTCCAATTCCAATCCCAAACCCTATTTCTTTGATTCCAAAGGCGATCCTGACAATTTGGTTTTCGCCTCTCTTTACAGGTACCTAGCCTAGCCTAGCCTAGCCTAACCTCACCTAACTATTTCATTCTTCTTCTTTTCATTACGGATTAGTAAATGTTTTGTTGTTATTGTTAATTGTTGTAACAACTTACAATGTTGACAATGTAGAATGGATGTTCCCCGCTACAAACCTTATACTCCTCTAGCAGCATTTTCTTTGAATCGATGGAATCGAGCAGCTTCGACATTGGATAACAAACTAACAACTGTTGGTCGCTATTGGTCTGCAAAATACATGGCTATGGAGTCCCAGAAGAACTTAAAGCGTCTTCGCATTGTGCTTCCCAAGACGTTTCCAGAAACGGTGGTTGCGGACGATGATGATTTCATTCCTTTATCAGATGTTGTTCCAACTTTAGAAGAATCATGGGAAGACCAAGTCCTGCGTAGGACTCGGGAGTTCAACAAAATGACTAGGGAGCGACCCCATGACGAGAAAGCATGGTTAGAATTCGCCGACTTCCAAGACAAGGTGGCTGCTATGCAATCCCAGAAAGGGGCTCGCTTACAGACTCTTGAAAAGAAGATTAGCATACTGGAGAAGGCAGCTGAGCTTAACCCGGATACTGAACAAATACTACTTAGTCTTCTTAAGGCTTATCAGAGCAGAGATAGTATTGATGTTTTAATTATTAGGTTTGAAAAGATACTTGTGCAGAACTCGGGAAATTATAAGCTTTGGAGAGAGTTCTTGCGCTTGTTTCAAGGGGAGTTTTCCAGTTTCAAGGTCTCAGAGATGAGGAAGATGTACTCCAACGCAATACAAGCTCTCTTTGCTGCGTGCACTAGGCACTCTAAGAAGGTTCTCAAGTTAATTTTACATTCAAATTTTCCTTTTAAATTCATCTACTATATAATCCTAAACGAATACAATTTTCTGAATATGATATTACAGGTACAACAGAGCCTGTAACATAAGAGTTTTCTTGATAATTTTGTGTTTAGGACTAATCATCTTGCTTTGCTTGTAGTATTTACCCAAACTTGCGTATGTGTCTTTATATTATTATGTCGGAACTTTTTCTGTATTTTAGGTTGTGATTTGAATTGCATTCAATGGTATGGTTTGCCCTTTGTGTTTTTAAATAAGTAACTTTTGTGAATATAGAAGGTAACGTAATTGCTAATTACACATTGACTTGTAGCCTTTAACAATATAGTTTTTTTTTTTTTTTTTTCCAAAGTCAAACGGACCTGATAGTTGGAAAAAAGCAGGGCGTGTGATTAATAACATTGGTCCCTGTTTCTTATAAAAAAAGGGCACTGATAATAAAAAAGAAGAGTAGGATGCAAAAACATATGTTTTATTCGTAAGGAACATTTCCCCATGTTGCTATGTTCGTAAAAAAGAGAAATGGAACATTTGTTTATGTTCAGGGTTTGCTTGGATACACTTTGTTTTGTGGTTTTTGTTTTTTTAAATGAAATGGAAGGTGAAGATCTTTTCAAGCAAATTCTTGAGAAGATCCAACCAATCTTTTCATTTTAAAAAACAAAAGACAAAAAATAACAGTGTATCCAAGGAAGCCCTTAATCTGGGCAACCTTGATTTAGGACAGAACGGGAAATGAAACAAACTGCTGGTTTGCATTCATAGAGTTTGGCATAGATTCATTTAAAGGATTTTTTTTTTCCTGGAAATCCATTGGCATCCATGGCCAAGGATTTTAAAGATTTTCCTCACCATTTGATTGTTCTTAGTTGGAAGGTTTCAGTGTCCACCTAGTTTTTTCAGTTTTGTTTAATTTTGTTTTGTTTTGTTTTTTTTTTCCTTTTTTTTTTTTTGCTGGAGGATATATCTTATCCTCTTATTTCTGTAATTTTCTAATTAACAAAATTTCCGCCTCTCATAAATCCATATGAACATTTAAGAGTGTAGTACTTTAATTATTATCTTTTTTCCCTTTGACGCAGGTCCATCGTACAGCTAAATCTTTTCCTCTGGATTCTGATCATGTTCGATTAGAACTTGGCCTTGTTGATATATTTCTCAGTCTTTGCAGGTTTGAGTGGCAGGCTGGCTACCAAGAGTTGGCCACTGCTTTGTTTCAGGCTGAAATTGAATATAGTTTGTTTTGTCCTTCTTTACTCCTTACTGAGCAGAGTAAACAGAGACTTTTTGAGCACTTTTGGAATGGTGATGGTGCAAGAGTAGGAGAAGAAGGTGCTTTTGGTTGGTCGACATGGTTGGAGAAAGAGGAAGAAAATAGGCAAAGGGTTATCAAAGAGGAGGCTTCAGTTGATGAGGAGGAAGGTGGCTGGACAGGTTGGTCAGAACCGTTTGCCAAAAATAAGATGTCTGGTGGACATCCGGATAATGAAACCAAAGATGATATGGAAGTTGACGAGCTTCAATCGGAATTAGAAGAAGAAGATTTAAAGCAGGAAGATGATACTGAAATTGTGCTAAAGAAGTTAGGCATTGACGTTGATGCTGCATCTAGTGGCGAGGCTAAGGACATTACAACCTGGATGAGGTGGTCAAAAGAAGAGCTTTCAAGAGATTGTGATCAATGGATGCCTGTACATTTGAAATCTGGAGGTTCTCTCTCTCTCTCTCTCTCTCTCTGCCTACCTTCCTTTCTCATACTGTGTTGTGTGGGGCCTTTTTTTTTTCCCCACCATTTTGTTGCACCCCCCCTCCCGCTCCTTATTTTAGTACCTGAATTTTGAACGTGGTTCGAAGTTTCAAGTTCAATGTAAGTATCCATTTTTACATGTATCTACTCGATGCATATGCCTTGAAGAACTTAAACTGAGTTTGACTGTTGTGCAGCTCCAGCCTTGCATTCTGATGACACACCTAATGCAGAAGCAGAGGAGCAACTTGTGAGAGTTGTAGTTTATGAAGATGTCAATGAATTTCTCTTTTCCTTGAGCTCATTTGAGGCCCGTCTGTCACTTTTGCTCCAATTCATTGATTTCTTTGGTGGTAAAGTATCTCATTGGTAAGAATCTTCTTAAATATCATACCACAGAGTGTAATTTCTGGTGAAGCGGAGTGTGTTTTCGAAAAACAGGAGTAACAATTGAAGAACATGAAATAACTCTGAATATATAATTTATGATCTGGAAAAATCGATTACTACTAGGAGAAATAGGAATTTAAATAGCTAATACTAGGCTAACAACAAGAAACTAACCAAAACAAGAAATAAAACTCTTAACTAAATTAACAGATCATTCTAGACAAAATGGCAAAAGGGAAGTCGCAAAATAAGAAACTCAAACAATAGGTAGTAGCTAATTATTATGTCCTACTTCAATTTAATTTTGATATTCTTCTCTCATGACTCATGAGAATTTTAATCACAGTTTTTACTCATACTCAATCTTGCTTCATGAAGGATTGCTCTCATTTTTTCTCTCATCAGACTCATGCAAGGGAGGTGCAAAAGATGTTTATTTTTTTTTCCCCTTCTTATTGCTTAGCAAAAGGATATTGCCTAGTAACTTCTCTCGTATAAAAAATCATGCCGTGCAATGTTTTCAGTCATTTTTCCGCTCTGTATAAACTTTTTTCTGTTCAAGTCCGTCTTTGTTTTGATTAGATCATAATCTTACTCTTGGAGTCTCATTCATGGGGACCTCCAAGTCTTCCGAAATCAAGCTAGAAAGAATTCTCATATTTCTGAGTTGCCGTCCTTGTAGCCTGTGATGATTTCTGGAGTTGAGAATGAGAGGTTTGAGCAAGTTGTTGGTCTTAATGGCTAGAAATAAGCAAAAGGAATTTTAATAATTTGGAGGGTAGCGCTAAATATTGGGTGACTTTGTGTTAGTCAATACTCAATACTAGAGATTTTCAGAATATGTTGTCTCCTGATTTTTTTAAGAGATTGTGTTTCTTCATTGTAATTTTGAAGTAAGGGACGTCTTGTCCCTGATTTTAGTCTGTCGATAATGGTTTCATATCTTATCCAAAAAAATAAAAAAGGGATGAGAGGTTTTGGAAATTGGAAAACTCTGGTTATTTATTTATTATGTTGTTTTATTTTAAGGAAAATTTTCTGGTTGATAGGCCGTCTATTCCTTTTTTGTTTGTTGTTTTTCTTTTTCAGCCTTATCTTTTATTTAGAAGGCCTATGTTTCACCAACAATTTCAAACAAAGACTCATCCCTAAGTAAATCTGACAGAAAACAACTCTGAAATCGATAAGCCAAAAGAGGCTTGGTCCTTAACCTGATCACGCAATTCATGTCACTTACCGAAACATCCTCAAATATTCCTTTAAGTTTGGAAACTACGATTTACTGTTGGTTGAATTTCAATATTTAACGTCTTTATACTATGTTTTGTAGAGAGGATTTTTGGACGGAAGGAGAGGGGTGGAGGGAGAGCTACGATCCATTGTTTGGTAGGAGGGATAAAAGGAGGGAGAGGAGAAATGGAGGGGGGAGGGCTCCCTCCGGGTCCACAAAAACTAATCCTTCCCAGTTGGAGAAAAATGAAAGAAAAAAAGAATTGACAAAGTTAACCTCAAAAATAATCAATTCAGAAAAAAATAAAATGGATAATATAGTAATTTTATAAATAACTACTCTTCATCCTTTATGCCAAACAACTTCAGGGATGAGACTCCTCTCCCTCCTTCTCACTCCCTATCCTTCCTAACCTCTACATCCTTTCTACTCTCTCTTCCTCCTACCAAACATAGTGTTCGTGGATAACTTAGGTTGGTGCAATATTTGATATTTGTACTTGCAGATTGAACACACAATATACCAAATACATGTTTGTACGTATATTTACGTACATATTCTGGTCTGGATCCTAAATGCTTATCAATGTTTTCATAGATAACTAATGTTCTTTTCTTTCACTAACAGGATTTGCACAAACAATTCAAGTTGGATTGAGAGCACCCTTAACCTGGAAGAATTACCAGATTCCTTGTTACAGATTTTGAGAAAGGTCAACAATTTAAGCAAACTTGAAAACAATTTAGGTAGTTCCAGTCTGGAATCTCTTTTGGGGAGTACCAATGACATCAGTAGGAGGAGTGACATGATGAGATTTCTTCGTAATGCTACCTTGCTCTGCTTAACTGCTTTTCCGCGTAATTACATTTTGGAGGAAGCAGCTTTAGTTGCTGAGGAGCTATTTGTTACAAAAATGAATTCTGATAGCTGTTCAGTTACTCCATGCCGAGAGCTGGCAAAGCGTCTCTTGAAAAATGATCGGCAGGTAATTGCTGTCACTTTTCATTTATAATTGCATTAGAAAATAGAAAAGAATACACTAATCCTTGTTACTTTAGGTAGCTATGTTTTAAGGGTTTCTGTTTTGTTTCTTGGTTGGGGACTTCTCATTGTCTTGTGCGATTTGCTTCTTTTTAATCTCCATTTTAAAATTTCACATATTTTGCTTCTTATAAAGATGAAAGGGTTGTAAATATTAAATATATTAGCTAGGCAAGGGTCTAGGTGACAGTTGCACTGCTAAGATTCTATGAAGAGATAGTTCTATTCTTGTGTGCTATTGGTTTTTGTAGTGTGTCTCATCTGATTCTTGAGTTTATTTGGCCTATTTGCGTTTGCTTAATAGTTTATCTGACGATGTCTATTTATGTACTTTGTGCTTGTAGGATGTATTGTTATGTGGAGTATATGCACAAAGAGAAGCTTTTTATCATAACATTGATCATGCAAGAAGAGTATTTGATATGGCATTGTCATCTATTGAAGGGCTCCCTTTGGTAAAACTACATATCTTCTTGAAGATGTCTTCCATAGCATATTGATTGAATTGCTTAAATGTTGTTTATGATGGATGTTTGACCCCATACCATTATAGTTAAATCCTATAAGATCACATGCACTTGCTCTCTGGTAGATTGACTTACTACTTACCTGCTATACATTATACATATTAACTTTTTAAATATTTTATGACAAGCGAAATCTTGTGAATGTTGTCTTACTGGCTACGTCATAAGTGATGCTTGCCATACCTGTGATGTTTATTATGATTATTTAATATTTTGCTGCTTCATATGTTGGATTTTATTCAAGTTCATGGAGTCCAGTAGTTTGGTAATTCGTGTACTTATATGGACAACATTGTTGTGGGACATAGGTTTGGTTTCATGGTAAATTTTGATATTGGATTTCTTGAAGCTACTGTCAATTTGACTACTAATTTATTCTTGAAGATAACATGCATACTGAATCTTAGGTTGTTTAATAGATGAATCTTTTTGTTAGTGAGTTATGTGTTGTGTTAAACTTTAATGTCATTCCTCATGTCTCTAACATACAATTAGCATGTGAATGAATATAATGTCATATGTTAGAAAGATAATATTTGTATGGAAAAATATACTTTTAAAAGGAATTGCGATTAGAAAGCTAATAGTTGGAGTTTGGTTCCTAGTCCTATTCCTGCCATGTCATGTTTACCATCACTACCCACATATCTCCGTTCTCTTTTGAGATGAGAAATTAACCACCTTGAATTATTAAAAGATGTTTTATTTTCATAACAACGCATCGAGAGAAAAATAGTTTTAAATGCCCTTCGTTCACAGTTAACTGTGACAGCCATCCTTGTACCTTTTTGGCTTTTAGCCTCTATATTGTGTTGAAGAAGATTTTTACTTGTTTAATTTTTGGTTAATCATGAACAATAGTGTGCTAAGTTTTCTAATGTACTTTGTTCAATGAAATGAATCAAGCAGGAATTACAGTCGAATGCTCCTCTTATATACTTCTGGTATGCAGAGACGGAGCTTGCCAATTATTCTAATAATAGTGGTGAATCATCATTTCGAGCAACACATATACTGTCCTGTTTAGGAAGTGGTGAAACTTATGGTCCATTTAAAGGTCAACCATCAAGTTTGCAATTGCTAAGAGCACGTCAAGGCTTCAAAGAAAAAATGAGAACAGTGAGATCGACATGGTTGCGTGGTGTTATAGATGATCAATCTATTTCTCTTGTATGTTCAGCAGCTTTATTTGAAGAATTAACCTCTGGTTGGAGAGTGGGTATTGAAGTTTTAGATCAGGCTTTTGCTATGGTGCTTCCAGGTATTTATTTTTCCTTTACATTTAAAAATACTTCTTAAAATGCTGTTATATTTCATGTAGTGGTTATAAAAAGTGATTGTAGGATAAGATAAGAAATTAGAAAGAGAATAGCTAGAAGAGCTGGGGGTGATAGAATTTAAATAGAAACAGGTGAATAGGTAAAAAATCAATAGAATCAGATAAAAAATTCAAGAGAGAATTAGAACAATCTAAAGGGAGAAAATACTAACGATTCAATATTCACTTATTCACAAAATGAAAAGCAATTACATAGCTAAGCTTAGTTATAGATAGGCAATAGGAAACAATTAGGAAACTAGACAAATTCTAGAAGCTGATAAAAATGGGAAACTTAAAACTAGTTATTCAAAATTAAAATAACCTAACAATTAAATAAAACCTAATAAATAATAATACTAATAATTTCCTAATAAATAATAATACTAATAATTTCCTAATATATTTATTTTATGTTTGCATCACAAAGTTTTTCACTTTCTGGTCAAGATCTACTACATTTATTGTATGGATTTTTTTCCCAGGAATGTTCAATTTTTATTTTTTTCTTTGAAATTGAAAGTTTTTTACAAAAAGAGAATTACAAAGAGATGATAAGGTATCATCGAAAAATAAAAATTGCAGCCTAAAAGACCAATCTCTACATAAATAGGAGAAGGAAATAAAATCTCCAGTACCATAGACCCACAAAGCTACCCAATATTAAACTTTTCCCATATAGAGTCAATCTCCCCTCTTACGTCTTCAAATATTCTATTACTGCTTTCCAACCAAAATGAACAGCATAGGAATGTTCAATTTTTTAAGAAAATAAAATTGATACTAAAGTCATTTTTACTGCTGAAAGACTGTGTGGGACAGTATAGAGCTTTTGATAGCTCAATGTATGTAGGATCATAACTTATGTCCCTCCCGCGTGGCAACGTGGGGCCATCAAAAAGCAAAGAGAGGGATGGGGTTTTGCTTTTGATAGCTCAATATATGTGGGATCAGAACTTATTCATCTTTGCTTCATTCTTAGGTTGCGGATGGTTGCATCAGAAAGTCAGTGAATAGCATGATTTTTTTTTCCTTTTTAAATAATCATCAGATAATCTGATCCTTGATCAGATTGATTAAGCTGGATTGATATGTGTAGGCATCTATTTAAGATTTGATCATACAAGTAAATATATAACATGTAGACAAATACTCTATATTTTGTTGTTCATTAAGATAAGAATGACAACAATAAATTATATGTTCGTGGTAATTTTGATCCCTAATTTTAATGATTGCTTGAATATTACTCAAAAGATTATATACACAGGTATTTTGAGGAATAATTGCTATATATTGTATCAGATTTACAAACGTATTTATAGGAGATAATAAGCAAACTAAGAACAGAAAAGTCAGACAATATCCATCTTATTAATTATAAAATAACAACTAATAAATGAGATCCAGTTAAACAATAAAAATACAGCTGGTAATGACAGCCTTGATTCTTGGCTTCTACAGTCAATGACGACTTGTCCTGGACTCTTGTTCAGTCAAGGGCAGATGTTTTAACAGCTCATCTTTTTCAACACTCCCCCTCAAGTTGGTTTAAAGATATCTTCCATAGCCAGTTTGCTCATCAAAATGTCAAATTGTTTTCTTGGTAGACTTTTGGTGAAGATGTCGGCTATTTAATCTCTAGTTGAAACATAAGGTATACAAATTGCACCATTGTCTAGTTTTTCTTTGATGAAGTGTTTATCAACCTCCACATGTTTTGTTCTATCATGTAATACTGGGTTATGGGCTAATACTTATAGTTGCCTTGTTATCACAATAAACTTTAATTGGTGAAGGACTAGGAATCTTTAAGTCTTCAAGAATTCTTTTTATCCACAAGACTTCACAAATCCAATGAGCTACTGCCTTAAATTCAGTTTCAGCACTATTACGAGCAACCACACTTTGTTTCTTTGACCTCCAAGTAACTAGATTTCCTCCAAGAAATGTACAATAACCAGAAGTCGATCTATCAGTAATGTTACCTGCCAAATCTGCATTTGTATATACTTCAATTTAAAAGTGCTAATGATTTTCAAACATTAATCCTTTTCCTGGACTTCCCTTCAAATGTCTAAGAATCCTATAGGCTGCTTCAAAATGTTCTTCTCCTGGTGAATGCATGAATTGGCTTATCATACTCACTGCAAAAGCAATATCTGGGCGTGTATGTGGTAAATAAATTAGCCGCCTAACAAGTCTTTGAAATTTGTCTATGTTCACAACTTCTTCTGGCTTTGCTGGTTGCAGTTTTACGTTAGGTTCAATAGGAGTATTTGTTGGCTGTTGCCTTACATCCAAGAAGTCCTGTTTCACTTAGTAAATCCAACACATTTTCTTTGAGACACAAAAATACCTTTCTTAGACCTTGCAAACTCCGTGCCAAGAAAGTACTTCAATGTTCCCAAATCTTTAATTTCAAAGTCATTGGAAAGAGCTTTCTTCAACCTATTGTCAATTAGATTGAATACTCTCTTTGAGAGAGGTCCCAGGTTTATATAGATACATAAGAATAATTACACTGCTGAAAATCAGCCATTACAACGGTCAAATCTGATCAGAATAAGAATCCTATTGATACTCTACTTATTACAAATATATACAGCTAGGACCTATTGATATTCAACTAATTATAAAGATATACAACTATAATACAATATTTATTTCATAAATGATATCAATTGATAACTTGATATGGCATATCTGACTGACATCCCCCCTCAAATTGATGCTGGATGATCAAGAAGCATCAATTTGCCCACAAGAAAATGATGACGCTGCCGAGTCATGGCCTTTGTAAATATAGCTGCTATTTGTAGATCAGAGGAAACATGTGGTAGAGAAATAATATGATTGTCCAAAGCTTCCCTAATAGAATGGCAGTCCACTTCAATATGGTTCGTACGCTCATGGAATATGGGATTAGCAGCAATCTGAATGGCACTTGTGTTATCAGCATGAAGTGAAGTTGGATTAGTTTGAGGAAAGCCAAGTTCAGCTAGCAGTCCTCGAAGCCAGATGATCTCCGAACAAGCAGCAGACAAGGCACGATATTCAGATTCAGTGGAAGACTTAGAAACACAAGCCTGCTTTTTGCTTTTCCAAGAGATGAAGGAATTGCCAAGGAACATGCACCAGCCCGTGACAGATTTTCGGGTATCAAGACATCCTGCCCAATCAGCATCACTATACGCAGCAAGACGAAGAGGAGACCCTGCAGCAAAAAACAAGCCCCGACTAGGAGTCCCATGCAGATACCGAATGATACGACGAACAGCAACTAAATGTAGATGTCGTGGGTGCTGCATAAACTGACTAACTTGCTGAACTGCAAAGCTAATATCAGGTCGAGTAATGGTCAAGTAGTTCAAACTGCCTACCAACTGTCGAAATACAGTAGGATCGGAAAGAAGATCACCTTCGTCGCATCGATACTTTGCATTTACTTCGAGTGGAGTATCTACAGTAGAAGTATCCTGTAGTCCTGCTTGAGTAATCAAATCTTGTGTGTACTTATGTTGATTTAGGAAGATACCAGAAGAATCCGTATGAACTTCCAACCCTAAAAAATACGTAAGTTTCCCAAGATTTTTCATATGGAATGAGGTTTGAAGATGCTGCTGTAGATGAATAATAAGGGCAAAATCTGTCCCAGTGATAATAATATCATCGACATAAACAAGGAGAAAAATACCAGTAGATGTCTTGCAAAGAAACAATGACGAGTCATATTGGCTTTGTGTAAAGGAAAATTGAAGCAATGTAGATCGAAACTTTTCAAACCATGCGCGAGGAGCCTGTTTCAGCCCATATAGAGATCTCCTCAACTTACATACATCAGAAGAGGAGGAAGGGGTCAAGCCTGGTGGTAGAGCCATGTAAATTGTTTCTTTGAGATCACCGTGTAGAAAAGCATTTTTGACATCCATTTGGTGAAGTGGCCAACCTTGTGAAGCAGCAATAGACAGAACTGTGCGCACAGTAGTCATTTTGGCGACTGGAGCAAAGTCTCCTCATAGTCCACTCCATATTCCTGTTTGTTACCAAGAGCAACCAATCGGGCTTTATAGCGTTCCAAAGTGCCATCAGAGTGTAGCTTGACCGAATATACCCATTTACAACCAAAGCCTTTGACATGAGCAGGACGAGGAACAACATCCCACGTTTGATTGTCCTGAAGAGCCTGAAGTTCTTCGGCCATTGCCTCACGCCAACATTCATGCTTAATAGCCTCTGAATAACACGAAGGAATTGGAATTGATGACAAAGCAGCATGAAAAGATGTATCAGAAAATCCATACCGATCGGGAGGACGAGAGACTCTCGTTGATCGTCGAGGAATGATTTCAATATTTTGATCCGTTATAGAAGGAGTAGGTTGAACAGGGTCAGCTGACGGGTCAGGCTCAGGAAGGGGCAATATTGGGCACCGTCGTTCGTACACCAATCCAGGTTGAAATCGCTCTATAGTATGAGTCTCATCAAAAGTAGGAAGAGGATGTAATTCTGGCAAAGGCTCAACAGGAGTAGAAAAGAAATATTGATTTTCAAAGAAAACAACATGACGTGAAATTCGAAATCGATTAGTCAATGGATCATAACAGACATAACCTTTGTGTGAATTGCTATATCCCATGAATGCACATTTAACAGATTGAGTAAAAAGTTTATGACGTTCACGAGGTGGTAAATGAACGAAACAAACACAACCAAAAGTATGCATATGAAGATAGCTAGGATGTTGATGATAAAGACGATAATAAGGAGAATCAAAGTTATTAACATGAGAGGGTAGCCTATTAATTAAGTAAACCGCTGTAGACAAGGCTTCAACCCAGAATTTAGATGGAACAGCAGATTCAAGCAATAAAGTTCGAACCACATCTAAAAGGTGGCGATTTTTCCGTTCAGCGACACCGTTTTGCTTAGGTGTATCAGGACAAGAACGTTGAGAGAGAATGCCCTTTTGTTGTAAAAACTCGTGAAACTTAAGGGACATATACTCCCCACCAGAATCAGATCTTATTATTTTGATATCAGAAGAAAATTGAGTCTCAACATAGGCCTTAAATTTTTGAAAAACAGAAAATACCTCAGATTTGGAGTGAAGAAAATAAATCCAGGTATACTTACTATAATCATCAATAAAAGTCACAAAATATTTATAACGAGCATGAGATATAACAGGAGTAACACCCCACACATCACTGTGAATCAAATCAAAACATTTTTCAGCACGGCTTCCATGTGATGGAAAAGAAAGATTTACTCTTACCCAATTTACATGTGGAACAATCAAAGGAAAGATGCTGCGAGGGAAATTTGTCTTTATTACCTAACAAACCAGACTGTACTAGATGAGACAAAACAACAGAATTAGGATGGCCCAAACGTTTATGCCATATTTCACTCTTACGATGTACAGTAGTACAAGCTAGAGAGACGGTATTAGGAATGGAAAAATGCGGAGGAAACAATCTCCCAACTTTAGGCCCTTCGCGAGTATCTTCCCCGACAGTTGATCCTGCACAAGACAACCATCACGAGAAAACGTAACATCACAATTGTTATCAACTAACTGACCTACTGAAATCAAACTAGTGGACAATTCAGGTGAAACAAACACATCTTTAAACGTGGCATTAATATCTCCCACAGCATGGATTGGTAATTGACTACCATTGGCAATCTGAATATCGGAGGAACCTTGATATTGTCGAACATTGCTAAGAGTGGCAGAGGAATGGGTCATATGATTAGAGGCACCGGAATCAATTAGCCAAGATGAAGATGCTACAGATTTGTTACCTTGAAGCCCTAAGGCAGAAAAGGTTGATACAATCATTTGTTGAACCATTTCTGGTGTAAGAACAGATTGTCCAGGAGTTCCTTGTGCAGCAAGAGGCAGATTGATAGAGGAAGAGCTAACGGTGGCATGAAGACCCTTAGCTTGACGATTTTGAGGACGAATAGGACAATCTTTGATGATACGTCCTGCCTTTTTGCAGTAATTGCAAGACTTCCTCGCACAATTTGCAGCAATATGCCCATATTCTTTGCAGCTGTAGCACTGAACTTTGCTCATATCCCGACCCTTTCCTCGCCCTTGAGCCGCATAAGCTATGGCATTTGGAGTCATTTGTT
>JXTC01000022.1:28502-84561 GCA_002914845.1 Trema orientale
ATATTCAACTAATTATAAAGATATACAACTATAATACAATATTTATTTCATAAATGATATCAATTGATAACTTGATATGGCATATCTGACTGACACCTATAATGAACTCTATACGATCATCACCTATCAAGACTATATCATCTACATAAACAATCAAAATAGCGATTGTTCCATCAGTTGAACACTTATAAAATATTGTGGAATTTGCTTGACTTTGGGAATATCCATGGCCTTTAACAGTTTTACCAAATCGCTCAAAACCAAGCTCTAGGAGACTGTTTGAGTCCATAAAGAGACTTTTTTAGTCTACATACTTTGTTACAGCCATGTTTTCCTTCAAAACCAGGAGGTAGTTCCATAAAAACTTCTTCCAATTCAGCATTTAAAAAAGCATTTTTAATATCTAACTGGTGCAAAGGCCAGTTATAATTTGCTGCGAGAGAAAGTAAGACTCGGATGGAGTTTACGTTAGCTACAGGGGCAAATGTTTCTTGATAGTCAATGTCGTAGGTTTGGGTAAAACCTTTGGCAACTAGTCTTGCCTTATATCTGTCAATGCTACCATCAGCCTTACACTTTATTGTGAACACCTATTTGTATCCCACAATCTTTTTTTCCTTTGGTAAATCAACTACCTCCCATGTCTCGTTCTTTTTTAGAGCATTCATCTCTTGTAAGACTGTTGATTTCCACTCAGGATGATCAAAAGCTTCTTGAATAGTCTTTGGCACAAATAGGTCTGATATTTTAGTAGTAAATGCTTTATGACCAGGCGAGAGTCTATGATAAGATAAATAATGACTAATAGGATGCTTTGTACAAGTTCTAACACCTTTCCTAAGAGCTATAGGAACATCAAGATCCGAAGAGTTAAGATTAGGAAACAAAACTGGAGTAATAACCTTGTTGGGAGAGCTAGGTTTACCTGTGATTTTTTCAGTGTCGGAGTTTGGAGAAGATGACTGATTTTGTACAGGATTTATAGATGGAACTTCAGTATTCTGATGAGCATTCTGCTTTTTATAAACCCTGCTCAGAATAGTGAGGTTTAATACCTCTTTTAAATATTTTTCCTCCTGTTTGTGAATCATTTAAAGTCGTCATATTTAGAGTAGTATTATCACTGTTTTCATTATTTCAAATAACTTTCTCCTTAATCTTTTCTTTTTCTTCACTAAGTTAGGAAATGTTGGATTTAGTAATGGAATTTCCATAGTTTCCCAAAAACAGGCTTCATTATTCTCATTCTCTCCCTGAAGGCTATTTTGGGAGAAATAAGATTGATTTTCAAAAAATGACACATCCATATTGACATAAGTTTTTTGAGTTTTAGGGTTAAAGCATTTGTAACCTTTTTTATTTGGAGTATATCCAATAAATGCACATTTTTCAGCTCTTCGATCCAATTTGGACCTGAGATGTTGTGGTATATGGACAAAAACAGTACACCCAAAGACTTTCGGTGGTAGGTCTGAGATCAATTTAGAGATAGGAAAGCATTTTTTCAAAGTATTTAAAGGTGTGGAGAATTTTAGAAGTCGGCTAGGCATTCTATTAATTAAATATAATGCAGTCAAAACAGTTTCTCCCCATAAATACTTGGGAACACTCATAGAAAACATAATGGAACGAGCTACCTCAAGAAGATAACGATTTTTCCGTTCCGCTATACCATTTTGTTGTGGAGTCTCACGACAACTATATTGATGGTGTATACCTTTTTCTAACAAAAAAGTGCCAAGAGTCTGATTAAAATATTCAGTACCATTATCTGTTTGAAAGATGCAAATTTTTGATTGAAGTTAATTTTCAATTAAATTGTAAAAATCTTTAAATGTCTTCCCAACTTCAGATTTTTCTCGGAGTAAAAACACCCAACAAACCCGAGTATGATCATCTATAAAGGTTTATGATAAACCATCTTTTTCCAGACAAAGAATTAGTTCGCGAAAGACCCCAAACATCGCTATGTATTAAATAAAATGGTTTTGAGGCACAATAAGGTCTTAAGAAATATAGAACTCGATGACTTTTAGATAATTGACAACTCTCATATTGAAATGAAGAACAATCCAAATTTTTATACAAAGCAGGAAACACGTCTTAAATATTGAAAACTGGGATGTCCTAGTCTAAGATGCCAAAGTATTATTTGATTACGCACAAGATTAGAACTAATATTGCTACTTAGACCTTGAGCTTGTTTATTGCAGACTGAGTTGTCATCAAAATAGTAAAGTCCATCCACCAATCTAGCACTGCCAATCATTGTCCCCAAACTCCTGTCCTGAAATTCAGTGTGAGTCAAAGAATTTCACAATGCAATTAGAGTCACGAGTTAATTTACTCACAAACAAAAGATTACAGGAAAGGTTTGGGACATGTAGAACAGATTTCAAATTAATTTTTCTAGAAATTGTTATTAATCTTTTTCCAGCAATAGGTGATAAACTACCATCAGTTATTTTAACTTTTAAATTACCTGGACAAGGTAAATAGGATTTAAACAATTGAGATTGACTAGTCATGTGATCAGATGCACCTGAATCTATGATCCATGGGGCTGATCTAAAGAGACTTACTAAAGCACTTGAAAATCTACCTGTTTGAGCCAAAGACCCACTAGGAATACTAGATACTGAGTTGGATTTCAGCAACATCAAAAGGTGCTCCATCTATTCGTTGCTGAATGGACTGGAAGGAGTGATTTCGGCCTCATTTGCTGAGGGAAGGGGTATGTTGCTCCTTTATATGGCTTACTGCTCTTCTAATTTGCAGGTTTGCCATGGATCTTCCAGCACGTTTCTCGGCTATGGCGTGGTTTATTACAGAAATTGCACCAAATTCGAGGTTTCTCATCAGGTCATCGGGCAGGAAAACTATTACGAGCAGCAGCAACAGCAATGGCTTCTAATGCTGAGTTCTCCGGTGTACCTCCAATAATCTTTTTTCCCAGCATAACTCCTCTCCTTCTTCACAACTAACTTTTGAGAATACTTCTCCTATGGATGGCAGTGGCTGTCGCCTAATTATCCTTCCTCTCACATCATCAAGATCCATATTGAGACCAGCAAGAAACTTAAAGATTCTGTTATGCTCAATAGTTTTTTTGATAGTGCTTACAATCATCAGGACATTTCCAAATATAATCAACAAACACAAGATCTTGCCATAATCCTTTCAGGATACTGAAATATTTTGTAACAGAATTACCTCCTTGCTTAGTCTCACCTAGTTGGAGCTCCAGTTCATAGACCTGAGAATCATTGATCAGGTCTGAATACATCTGACTCACCTTGTCCCATAGTTCCTTGGCTGTGGAATAGCACATGTAGTTTCCTCCAATTTCTTTGTTCATGGCTTACATGTAGTTTCCTCCAATTTCTTCATTCATGGCATTTACAAGCCATGCCATCACCATAGAATTTTCAGCATCCCACATGTGATATCCTAGATCAGATTTCTCCGGAGCCTTCTTCTCTCCAGTCAAATAGCCAATTTTTCCCCTTCCCTGAATATACATTCGGACAGATTGAGACCACCTAGTGTAATTATCTTCATTCAATCGAATATTAGTAATCTGAATGGAGTGAGTCACTGGTGTGAAAATGTGGCTGAGTATGTGGCTGTTGGTTGGTGTTTTGGGTTTCTGGGTTGGTGATTTCACGGGTTACATCTGACATGATGATAGTAGGAGAATAGGAATAACACTCGAAATAGGTTCAGGAAGGAGTAGGTTGGGTTTGTGTTTCAAAGAAGGTTCAGGATCAGATTTGGGTAATACTCTGTTTTCCTAGTACAAAAACAGAGCTAAACAGAGCAAGCAGGAGAATAACGATTTTGAGGTAAAAAGGCTAGCTCTGGTACCATATACGCAGGTATTTTGAGGGATAATTGCTATATATTGTATCAGATTTACAAATCTATTTATAAGAGATAATAAGCAAACTAAGAACAGAAAAGTCAAAGGCAATATCTATCCTATTAATTACAAAATAACAACTAATAAATGAGATCCAGTTAAACAGTAAAAATACAGCTGGTAATGACAGCCTTGATTCTTGGCTTCTACAGTCAATGACGGCTTGTCCTTGACTCTTGTTCAGTCAAGGGCAGATGTTGTTTTAACAGCTCATCTTTTTCAACAGATTAAGATAGGATAATCGAGCATAAAAGGTCAGGATAAATTATATATAAATATGTAATATAGGTGATCAAGTTGGTTATGGAGATATATTTATATATATAAAGGTTGGTAATTAAATACTGAAAATTAATAACTGAAATAAAATAGGATCAGTTGACTCGAATCAAGGGTGGTTAAATGTAAATTGCTGAAATTAAATGTACTGGAAGATAAGTAACAGAAATTAGAGGATTGAGATGTAAATAGCTGTACATAAATGTGCTGAAAATAAAATACAAGAATGGAGGAAATCAGCTTTGTATTATTACTATGCTGCTTTTCGGCACAAAAATTACCAAGAACATAAGGGTTGGGGTCTTTAGATGGCTCAACCCTTATAGCGTTTTTTTAAGATAAAAACACTAACTTGGGATGGGATGCATGTGAGTGCATGAATGTGTGAATTTGATGATGTTTGGTGTGAAGGGTAGAGTTTAATTATGCATGAAAATGAGTTCAAGCTTGCAAAAACATGTAGTACGAAACCTTAGCTGTTGATCTAAAGACATGCACTCATACATGAATGTATAAAAGTGTGAGAAAGAGAAAATGTAGCTGTCTATGTGAAGATCATGATCTAATCGTGCATGGAAAATGAATTCGAACTTGTGCAAAACCCTATAAATTGTAATATGTAATTTAGGTAGTTGATCTAAGGTAATGCATGTATTATCGGGCTGATTTCCAGGCTATAGAATGTGGTGAAATGTTAACAACCTGCCACTGCTTATATAGAAACAGTGGCTGATAGAATAGTGATCCTAGGCAAGAAACATGGACCTAAGTGATATATGGAGGTTTAGAGGTGACTGGAACCTATCGGGTGAAGGGAAAATGAATGAAAGTGAGAGTTCCAGCCATTGCAGTGGCTGGATACGAGAATGGCGGAGGGAATGAGAGAGATAGCCGATAGTGAAGGCTAAAAGGTGAGAATTGTTGTTGTGTGTTGTGTAGGACTCGTCTCCTATTTATTAGCATGCAAGACTTGGTGACCAAGCTGGTAATGGAGGACAAAATATCTTCTCATGGAAGTAATGGAGGAAACTTTTCGCCATTTGGCAGCAAAGTGATTTTCGTGTCTTCTAGGGTGGATTTGCACATAATTTAAGCCAATCCCAGCTGCTCTAACACCATAGAATTGCCAAATGATCTCTTAGGATCTCACAACCCGGTTTAGGAAAAGCCTCAAGCTGCGGCCACCTCAGTGGTTTAATCGAGAAACACATGCTGAAGGTAGCAAACAGCCCAGTTTAGGGGTTAATGTCTCTGCATGTAAACAGTGACATTCCTCTTTGATTTCATGCATGTAACCTCTCTTCTAGAACCCCTAAAAGGGTTTAGGGTAAATATCCTAATTCGTTTCTGGCCTCTAACTTCTAAAAGTTCCCCTGTTTCTGCTCTAATTATATTCATCTTAATTCAACAATGATCAGGACTTAATTGATTTCATTCTAATCATGTTTAGGAATTTACCCCAGAACAGGGTACTTTGCAAATATCCCGTATCATGTAAAAAAGGTAGCAAAACTAATTAAAAAAAAAAAAGAAAAGAAACCTTAAACTACGATGTAATAATAGTTAGTAAATAGAGTAGTTTGAACAGAATTCTGGTTAGATCTGGCATTGAATTAGTGCCTTATGTTTATTTTATCTTTAAGCTCGCTTATGTGAACCAACTTGAGAGCTTACGTGAAATTATGAGTCCCTTTGCACTTTAATAATGTTCGCCTATTTCCTCTTATGCTAGTTTTGCTGTGGATAATTTCGTTAGATGCAGACAATAATGAATGAAGATTTTTCCACATCGAAAACTGGAACATATAATGGGTGTTAGTGGTTTTGGGCTTTTTGGTTCGGGAGGAATAAGTGAACTTTTTAGCAGTGTTCCCTCATGTTTTAGGGTTTTGGGATAAAATTTCTTTGGGTTTCATCTTTGGTACCTGGACCCGAGTCCACAGAAAATTTATAACCTGTAATAGGAAAAGTTTAGAAATGACAATATTTTTGGTTTAGAGCCCTTGAAGTTGGGTGTTCTCTGATGAAATTAACTATTGTACTATAAAATTAAACCCCATTTGTATCTGACCTTTGTATAAAAGAGTACGTGTGAAAATGAGATTCAGGTCGTTTGAGTTTGGCCACATTTTATGCATGTGATTCATTAACTATTATTTAAAAGTCACAAAGATGTAACAAAATTTTTCCAGAACGTGCTTTATTCTAACAAACTGTTTATAACCCACAGAAAGGAGGAGCCACACTTATCAAATTGAATTCTTGTTCAAGTTTTATGTGAGGTTGCTTCAGAGACATCTGGATCAATTAGGCCCTTTAAAATGTTGGGAGTCCATCTGTGAGGGGCTGCAAATATTTCCTTACAACCCTGAGCTTTGTAGTGCTTTAGTGCAGATTGGTAACCTATACACAACACCAAATAAGTTGCGGCGGATGTTCGATGAGTACTGTCAAAAGTGAGATTTTATTCCTCTTGTTTCATTTTGGAACTTTATATGAACCACATATGCAACTGTGATGTGAAAAAATGGTCCAACTTTATGCTTCTGAGAAGGTGGTGGTGCGTTTTAGGGTCTGTTTGGCACAGCTTTCAAAGATCTTTTAGGGCTCAAAAGAGCTTTTAGAAGTGTTTGGATAGATTTTTAGAAGATCTTTTTGTATCTAAAAGATCTTTTTAAGGAAGCATGGACCCACCATCTTTTTTAAGAAGATTTTTTTATACTTTTACTTCAAGAAGTAAAAGCTATCCCAAACAGGCCCTTAGTGTTCTAGATTTCCTACTTAGTTAGATCGTAATACATGCTATCTATCTTCAATTCTTAATATTTGATTTTTATTTTTTTTTGTTTATTTGTGCATGAATCTTTTTAAGTTACTATCGAGTAAAAAGAGATGGCTATTGCTTGTTTTCTCCTTATCTTTTGCATTATAGAACTTAACCATGCAGTTGTTCTTGAAGTACTGTTGATTATATTTGATTTACAGCATTACATCCAACACCATGCAGTTGTTCTTGCAGTACTGTTGATTATATTTGATTTACAGCATTACATCCAATCTCATTTAAATTAGTCAACATGCTCTATGGACAATGTTTAAGATTTACTGCTTATATTTGCAGGAAACAATCTGTGGTTATCTGGATTTTTGCGTTATCATTTGAGATTAGTAGAGGAGGTACCCAACATAGGGTTCGCGGATTGTTTGAGAGGGCATTGGGAAATGATACAATGCGTCATTCAGTTTTACTTTGGCGGTGTTACATTGCCTATGAAGTTGACATAACATGTGATCCTACTGCAGCGAGGCGGATTTTTTTTCGAGCAATACATGCCTGTCCATGGTAAGGCTATCTTGTTATGAATATGCGCTGTTTATCATGGAAAGATTTAGTACACTTCAGTTCTTGGGATTTATGTGGCATGGCACACTAAAAGACATGCTTTATCTGTATGATTTGTAATATATTTCAGACGGAAGATTGTTTTGTGGCTTGGTTCCAAGTGTAAGGACCCACCCAGACCCTGTATCTCTGTATAAAAGGCACTTTTTAGGCTTTTTTTTTTTTAAATTATATATATATATATCTTTTGTTGGTTTTATTTTTTATTTTTATTTTATTTTATTTTATTTTTGTCACCGATGTGACAATCACTCTTTCTTCCAGCGCTGAAAAAAATGAAAAATGTTTCTCTGGCCATGGATATTGGTACAAATACAGGATAGAACTTTTAGAGGTCTCTTTGGTTCTAGTTTTATGTTTGTAAATTTCCAGTTCTCTTTTAGATGGACTTTTTTGACCACTTAATTTATTCTTTAATTTGGATTCCTATTTCCTGAACAACTTCATTTTCCAGATGAAAATTATGTCATTTTGTTTCTCAGGTCCAAGAAGCTGTGGATGGACGGTTTTGTCAAACTGAACTCGATTCTGTCTGCAAAAGAGCTTTCAGATCTTCAAGAAGTTATGCGGGATAAGGAATTGAATCTGAGGACGGACATTTATGAGATCCTCTTACAAGACGAGCTTGCACTATGATGAGTGCTGACGAATGCCATTGGTCAGGCCTGGGTTGCTGTCTTTGCATGCAGTTTACAAAGATAATTGACGACACCATTTATAGCGGGAGCTAGGAGGAATGTACATTTTGGACTATGACGAAGGGAGCCTGTTCAAACAATACAGTCTTCATGTTGTATATCTTGCGTTTTGGACTACTCCTCCTGAGGCCATTCAAACAGTGTACTCTTGTCTTATATTTCCGGCATGGAATGGATGCATTAGAAATGAGGTATATGACCTGTTTTGCTTTTTTTTTTTTCGTTTAATTATTTTTGTTCATTCTCTTTTTTTTTTTAAAAAAAAAAAATCTTTTCCCTTCTGAGTGGAGAGGTAGTTTAACTTGTGGTTTGTGTCACTTTGGAGGTATCAAATCAACAGAGAAAGTAGGTGCACTCTTAGAATTCTCGAGTTTATTGCATGTTTTGTAAATCAGTTATGAAGAAATCAGTGTGACAACTGACCTACTTGTTGTAGTTTATGGGGATTGAGATGCTACTTTTAACTAGTGAGTTTACCGAAATACCCTTCTAGGATTTAAAGGCGTAAAACTGATTCAATTTGTTATATTTAATGAAAATTAATAACTAGAATAACAAGTAGTAAAAAGAATCTTCAAATTCAAATTGAAAAGAAAAAAAAAATGTCTGGATCGATCTCTTCTAGATTTTTTGTAATATTTTTACTTTTACTTATTTTATTAGGGTTTAAATCCCAAAAGGGTATGCTGGTCAAAATTTGTGTTTGACCCGGTATGAATTTGTCATAAATTTAAATTTGAAAGACAATATTGATATGTATAACATGATTTAGATTAGTATATATATATATAGTTTAAGTATATTTATAGATAGAGTTAAGTTAGGTACTGGAATATAAATAACTTGGTAATATAAAGTGCAAGGTAATTAAAAGGTACTGAATTTGAAAATGGCCAGTTAACTGGAATCAAATTGCAAGTAATTAAAAAGCTGAAATTCAAAAATTACTGAAAGATAAATGGGACCAGCTAACTAAAATCAGTTTTTACAGTAAATAAGGTGCCGAAGTATAAAAGCACTTGGAATGTAAGTTGCTCGAATCTAATAACACAGTAATGTTAAATGTGAATTGAACCAGGTTCTTGGAAATAAGATAAAACAGTAATTAAAGGTGCTCAAATGTAAAGTACTGAAATAAAAAATCTGAAAATAAAGTGCTAGTATTATAAGAGACACAAGAGATTAAAAAGGTAGTCCAACTTTCTCATTAAATCATTTTGGTACAAGTCACGAAGAACATAAGTGAATTTGGGAATTGAATAGCTAAACATTTATAGAGAGGGTCTCTGTTTACGTATGATATTGTGGATGATCATGCATGCAAAGATGAAAAGGATGAGTTTCTATCCTGCAAAGTGTGGTGACTAGGAGAATCTAAGTTAAGAACAACATCTTGAAGGTCATGAGAGGTTTAGGGATGGATATGTGACTATTGGGTGAAAAGAGAGAGGCTAATGAGCTTGCTGATTTCTTAGAATTTACAGAAAATAGAATGGCAGAATGATAGAAATGGCTGGCTGTTAGTGTGTGTAGGTTCTGTTTAGTGAAGTGAGAGCCCTCCTATTTATCGGCAAGAGCTGAAACTTAACCTTAGTTAATAATAAGGAAGCTTAATTCTGAGGGGACAAAGGGTAGATTCTGGTTGCCAAGTGGCAGAATTTTAGTATTTCTGCTTCAGTTGCATTCCAAGGCGCAAAAGTAACATGTTCTAGGCTCAAACTGAGCAGTAAGGTCACTTTAGTGTGTTATAAAATCTAAGGTTCCTCCTAGATTTTTATTCCTTCAGCTGGACAGCTGGCTTCCCTGCTGCCAGCTGTCCGGTTTCAGCTCCAACAAAAGGGATCTACGGGCTGTCTACTACCCAGTTTAGGGGTTATCACCACTATAAAATGCAAGGGCTTCTCATACAAACCCCATAAATCCAAAAATCACTAAAATATATAACAAAATAGGGGGGTTTAGGTAAATAACACACAAGTCGCTGCCCTGTTCTGAGCTACTGAAAACTCTAAATTTCCTCTGTTTTATATCCTGATTTTCTTGTGCTAACTATGATAATTTCCTAATCTGATTTCTTCTAATCAAAATAGGGACTTACCTTAAAACAGTATAATTATGTAGCTAGTCCTTTTCATATTTTCTTATGTTATTAATGCTAATATGTCTGAATGTATGAAATATAGACGGCCAGCAGCAGCTAACCCTTTGCTGTTTTCCTGGGCCACCATAAAAGAGCGTCTAAACTTTTTCTATAGCCCAATAAGGTCTGGATTATGGGCTCTTTTGCTTGAAAGAAACGGAAGGATTTTTCGACAGAGTAGAAGAATGTTTAGAATTATTGTGGGATAGGGTCAGATTTTGGGTAGCAATTTAGTTATATGAAAGGATTTTAATTAGTTTTTCCTTGTCTGGTTTGGTTAGGGACTGGAGTCCTTTGTTGTAAATTTTGTTTTTCATGTGGATTTCTTATCCATTTTGTTTGTATTATGTTATCTTTTATTACAAATTTCGTTTCTTATCCAAAAAAAAAGTTCAAAAGATCTGGTTCCTTTATTTTTCTAATTGGATACTAGTGTTAAAAGTATAGGAACATGGATGGTTCCTTGTTGCATTCAACATCCAAGTTAAAATTTGCTAGTGAAGTTCTCGCTTTGTATCACAAAAGAAAGAAGTTAGTAAATTGTGAATTTCAAGTTTATTAATAAAGTGGTGAATTCAAAATAAATGTGAATGGTGTTGTGTTAAACGGACTGTTACTTAAGAGCAATATTATCGACATTACTTATTATAGTTTGAAAGGTTTGATTTTGATGGAACTAGAAACATGCATAGGTTGAAATCTTATTTTTTCTTATGGTTCCTTAAATTTCATAGCTTTATCACATTGAATACGAGTCTAATAATGACGGTTTCAAAAATACTTGCATTTTAATCTTATTCGAATTCAATGGATAGGTCTAAAGCACATCAAGCTGCTTCGAAGGGAAATGTAGCTTCCATACACTCTCCTTACACTTTTCTTATATTCAAGGTAAGTGGAAAGCATCACAAGAACGTTATATACACTCTCCTTACACTTTTCTTATATTCAAGGTAAGTGGAAAGCATCACAAGAACGTTATATATTATAGGCTATGGATGAAATCTAAATACTGAAAACTTATGACATGTTATATTACTATCTACTGAGTTAGGAATTATGCTTAGAATTAGGCCCAATAAAGTTTTAAAACAAGGCCAAGGGTATAAACATGATTTTTCTTTTTATGTATGTCATATTCGTGAGCATCCATGAATTTCCATTTGTTTGGTTATTGCTTATTTAGTTTTTGTGGTGTAGGTGTTGAAATCAAGGGGAGGGTTGAATGAGTTGATTCTATCCAAAACTGTTGATATGTTGGTTTCAAACCTAAAGAAGATTGCTTTGAGAACTTTACTTTTGTTTTGATTGTTTACATTTGAATCTCATCCTTAGAGAGTTATCTTTTTGAAACCTTGGTTTTTATGATGTATATGCTGTAAATATTTTCGTAGTTGAATGTGAGTGGTAAATGAAAAAATTCAAGTTCTCCTGATTATTACTTTGGATTAGAGATTTCAAATAGGCCAAGCAACTCATTATCATTAGGCACAGATGTCAAATAGGCCAGGCAACTCATTAGGCACAACACGAAAAAATTTGTGCCAAACGTAACACATCATGGACCTTGGGTCGTGCTTGACAAGGTGGTGGACCATACTGGGTTCATGTTTTTAGGCCATATGGGTCGGCACGACATGACATGACACGACACGACACGACTTTAGGCTCGAGCATCGCACAAGCACGACACGAGCAATACCACGACTCATGCATGGTAATAGATACTTAAAAAGTTATTTTATTTTTCTATATAGTATTAAATGATTGCTTTTAGAATTAATAACATGATGATAAATTATACTAATAATTATTACTCGAAAGGAATAATGGCTAAATAAAAATTTGTGCTAAGCTTCACACTTATATTAATAGATTGGCAATTAGAAATTAGCAATTAATTTTGATTTAGGCTCACTATGTTTGGAATGAAATGTATTTAATACAAGCACAAATACGACATGAGCATGGTGTCACATGGCTGCCATCTTGGCATTTCGAAGTTGGCGGGACGTGTGAAACTTTCTGACTCTTTAAGCTATAAGTTAGTCTAGAACTCAAGCTTGCAGACAAATAAACACATTGGTTAGCTATACTGTAGGTAACACGTGTGCAACGGGCAATGACATAACATTGAGTACGCACAAAGCAAGCATATTTGATAGTGACTTCATATATTTAAAAGTACAAAGTAAACATATTGAGATAACGTAAGCAACCAACAAGCAACTGCCCTTATCTTGTTGGTGGCCAACGAACCCTCCATAGGCATCTAGGTCACCCCCCTTAAGGAGCTTTTAGCCTTCTGACAGAATGAAACATGATTTTGACTGAGTAAGCATATGATATAATTCAAAAAAAATTACATCGTTTTTAAAATACAGTCATTTCTCTCTCCATTTCTTAGCCTTAAAATACGGGATATTTGGCCATAGACTTGACTAATAATCTTGGACAAAAATACTCCAAAGTATACATGAAATTTTTCTACCAGGTATAGGCATCGTTGGCACATGTACAGGCACTGTGGGCACCATGTGTACATATAGTGTAGGCAATATGGGCACTTATGGGTGTGCCATGGGGCAGCACATCACATTTTTTCCCAGTTAGCTTGTAAGCGTCTTCGACAACTTGAAAGCTTCACAATCTTCAATCTTCTGTAGTAGTTTCTTTAAATCACTGGCTGTGTCCCAACTAGTATCTTCTTGTTAAAGACCCTTCCACTTGATGAGGTACTCTTTTATCAGCTTCCTCTTCTCTATAACCAACGTTCTCTCTGCCAGGACTTCTTCAGATTATCTATTGCTTTGCGGAATGACTTCAATGGCTCGTCTAGTCGGCTGGTTGTGTGTTGGATCTTCATTATTCAGTTTGAGGTTATTGACTTGAATCACTGGATATATATTAAGCCATGCAGGGATGTCAATCGTGTAAGGTGCCTTGCCTACTTTTGAAATAATAGGCGTGAGACCTTCATACTTTCGCACAAGTTTCATGTCACTGTCCCCTTTGCTGCATAATACGAGCACCACAAGTCATCATGGTTTGAGTTCTTTGACACATCAAATCTTTATTGTGCAGGAGCGACATGGTTGAAATTACTTGATTTTCTAGTGGAGAGTCAAGCATAACACCTCAGTGACTCTCTTTTGCCCAAATAATTAAAATAAAACTTCATTGGGAAGGTAACTACTTTTCAAGAATTTGTACTCGAACTTTATCAAATTCTACATTCAAGCCAACGAGAAAATCAAAAACCCGCTCCCTTTCGATGAATTTTTGAAGTATCACAGCATCCTCGGGACACTTCATCCTTGTATGTTGCTAGTAATCAATTTCGTACCACAAATTCTTCATGATGTTGTAATACTCGATTACATATCGAGTTCCTTGTTTAGAGGCTGAAATCTTCACCTTTAATTCATAGATTTGAGCAGCATCATTCATCTTGGAATATGTTTAGCGTATGGTTTCCCAAATCTCTCTTGCAGTTGTCATAAACATGCAAGTACCGCTAATAAACAAACAGGCAAAGAATTATTGGCTGGTAGAATTGACAAAGTACATCAATAATGAATATGATTGAAAGAAAACATGGAATTAAAAATCTAGCGATTAAGGCAAAAAATATAGCATTTGAAAAATAGCACTTAAGGCAAAAAAACAATTTCCCAGAGAGCTTTAAATGCTCTGATACCATGTTAGTAATTTAGGAAGAGCTTATTACATTAATTGCCTAGAGACGTACATAAATAGGCTGAGATACAGATCAGTTACTTTAGGTAACTACCCCTAATAACTACCTAATAAAAATAGAATATTTATAAAACTAAATTAAGTCTAAAGTTTCCTAATATTACAACTATACTGTAATCCTATTTTACTAGGAAAAATTTAAGTTTTCAACAAAACCACTAGCCAACAAGTCGGCTAGTGCGGTAAGTACTCCCATTAAGGAGGCTATCAAGGAGAACCTAAATAAGAATCCAGTTGTCAAGACCATCCTGAAACTTGTGAACAAATCGAAGACTTGTCGGTTTTGGCTGGAGGATGACCTTTTATAGGCCAAAGTTGGCTATATATGTCCCGAAAGCTAGAGACCTACAGAGCACGCTCATAAGTAAGTGCCATGACACTCCATGGGCTAGTCATCCAGAATGGTAGAGAACACATGCCCTTTTGAAGTAAGAATATTACAGGCCAAAGATGTGAAAAGATGTGGCAGAATACTCCAAAAGCTGTCTCATCTGCTAACAAGACAAAGTGCTTAGATAGAAAATACCTGGATTACTGGAGCCTTTACTTATCCCAAGCAAATCGTGAGAGAGTGTCTCACTTAATTTCATTGCAAACCTACCGAAGACGGGGGAGTATACAAATATCTTGGTGATAGTGGATAAATTTTCGAAGTATGAGACTTTCATTCCAGTGCGAAAACATTGTACGGTAGAGGAGACATCTCAATTCTTTATCAAACGGGTGAAATTTTTGTGTGTGTTACAAAACATAGTCCATGACCGAGATGCCAAATTCATGGGATGATTTTGGTCCAAACTTTTCTATCTCGCAGGGTCACAACTCAAATCTCCTCGAGCTACCATTCTCAAACAATTGAATAGACTGAGATATTCAATGCGATGTTGGAGGAGTATTTGCAGCACTTTGTCAATGCCAATTAAAAGAATTTACCGCAACCACTCGAAGTTGCTCAATTTTGTTTCGATGTTCAGAAGAGTTCTTCGACCAATAAAAGCACTTTTGAGTTTGTGAATGGCCAGCAGCCATTGTTTCTCCCACATAGGGAATGACAATTGTGGACAGAATCACTGAGCCCTCAAATTTACAAAAAAACAGAAGAAAAACATTGAGATTGCCCGAGCTTATTTAGAGAAAGCCTTGATAAGAATTACGATGTGGGTAGATCAAGGTAGATGACCGCTGAATTTCCAACCAATGGACATAGTGTTAATCAAGCTATTGTCTGAACAATTGAGATTTAGAGGGGACAAAGATATGAGAGTTATGTAGAAGTATGAAGGTCTCGTGCCTATTATTTCAATAGTGGACAAGGCGTTTAACAAGGTCGACATCCCTGCATGGCTCAAGATACATCCAGTGATTCACGTCAATTATCTCCAATCGTATCATAAAGATCCATCAGATCTAGTACACAATCAGCCAACCAGATGAGCCACTAAAGTCATGCTGCGAAGCAGCAGAGAATCTGAAGAAGTCATGGCAGAGAGAACTATGGTTTTAGGGAAGAAGAAGTCGATAAAAGAGTTCCTAATAAAGTGGAAGAGCCTCAGAGAAGAAGAAACCAGCTGAGAGACGACAGATGATTTGAAGAAACTACTGTAGAAGATTGAAAATCGTAAAGCTTCCAAGTCGTCAAAGACGCGGACAAGCTGAATTGTGGAGAATATGGCGTGCTACCCTATGGCACACCCACAAGTGCCCATGTTGCCCACACCATGGGTGCACATGGTTCCCACGATGATAGTGCCAACAATGCCTGCACTTAGCAGGAGAATTTTGTGTATATTTTAGGATATTTTTGTCCAGGATCATTAGTCAAGTCTGTGGCCAAATACTGTATATTTAATGGCTAAAAATTAGGGAAAAATAATTGTATTTTGAAAAAAATGTAGTTTTCTTTGAATTATATCATATGCCTATTTGGCTAAAATCATGTTTCCTCCTGCCAGAAGGTTAAAACCTTAGAATGCTCCTTAGAGGAGGTGACCTGGTGCCTATGAAGGGTTCCTTACCTTTGGAGGGTTCCTTGGCCACCAATAGGATAGGGACTAAGCTGTGAACTCCTTTGCCCTATCAATAATAAATGAAGCGCATTCATGCCAAACGTCTTGCCTACTTATTGCTTGATTGTTGTCTACATATTGTTTACTTGTTGCTCCGATGTGCTTGCTTATTGTGATTGTCATTATCGAATATACTTGATTTGTGCATACTTGTTTAAAACGAAGATTTCTAACATTAAAGAATTAGGCTGAATTTTAAATTCTATGTTTGACCATGTTTTTAATAGCTCCATAACTGGGTGAATTTCTCATGAAATATAACAAGATAAGAGTTTGACAATCTATTTCTTTCTTAGGTTAGGTATCTCTCCTTACTTCCTATCTTCTTCCTACCAAACACAGGCTGAGATTTCACCATATTGTACACGAGCTAACAAAAAACACTTTTCAGGTTAGGTAGCTCTTCTTGCTTCGTGGCTTCTTTCCCTCATACCAAACATAGCTCTTCACCTCATTTTACTCGAAATAACGAACAACACATTTCTCACTAAAATATTCAGTTCGTTAGTGTTAGCGAAATAACCTTCCTAGTAGGCACGCAAAATTGTGAAAGCGATAAATAAAGCGAAATAAGAAGATACACAATTTATATGGTTCACCAATTTGGCTACGTTCACGGGACTACTGCAGATCTTTTTACTATAGGGAGAAAATTTTATTTATAATACTCACAACTCACAACTCTGATCCCAATTACACCCAAGAATTTTTCTCACAAAAATTCTCACAAGAAATTCGTAGTTGAAGCTCTTTCTTTATCTCTATATTAAGTTTTTTTTTCTCTCTTGCTGGGATGCCAAATAGAGTTGTGAAGGGGTCCATTTATAGGTTAAAACTCTTCCCCTTTACATGGTAGGTAGCCTACAATGGCTGCCCATTGTCAACAAAAATGGGCTTGGATAGTAGGAACAAAAAACATATGTTATATCTCATTGTCAAAAAATGTGGCTGGTCACTATTTTTGACAGCCCACATTCTTTGATAATTTGACTGCCCACAATCTTTGACAGTTAGCACGAGTTTTCACACTTTTCCCCCTATAAATTCTACATCTACCATGAGGTGAAGAGTTACCTACTGAATCTTCTATCCTCTGTAAGCTAATTTCCTCTTACCTATATATGAGAGCCACTTTTAGAGAGTTTTGGCAGCAAAATTATCTCTCTCCCTAGTTTACATCTACCAAATATTTTTCAAATAACCCCTCCGAATTATAGCAAAGTTCTCAAAAAATAAAAAAAAATAAAAAAAATTCAAATAGATAATCATTTAGTTATAGATCAAATTCCTTGTTAGTTTCTTTGTTAATTCTCTTAAACAGTAAATGTGCTAGAATCCTGATTATATGTTAAAAATGATTTGATTACATAATAATAAATTTTTATTGATGACTCTTGAACGTTCTTCATAAATCTTTAATATTAAGATTAGGGGTTTATGCTAGAAACCCTAATCCTGTTATGAATGCAATTATTGATGTGATTTTCTAAATTTTGTCCCATGAAAATTAAATGCATAATGAATACAACAATGAATAAGCTAAATAAAGTTTATTTCAAAATCTATTCATGAATGAACTCCATTCCAGTTCATTTGGATGCTATTATTGAAGTACCATTTTACTATTAAATCTAATGTCATTAATTCATTTTAATTAATACTTGCTTTGAGGGAACTACAAAAAGAATATGCTCTTAAAATTGTTATTAAAATTTTCATTTTATTTCATGCTTTAATTTGATTGGACCAGTCATGTATGAGAAAATAACATTGATAGGATTAACTTGGGCTAAATGACTTTTTTGCACATGAAAAAGTGCTAAATAATAATTTTTCTTGGTCAAGACGTCATTGACACTCTTAAAAATGTCATTTCTAAAACAAAATGCACAAAAAATTCCTTTTAAGTTGGTCATACCCATGTCCTTTTCTCGTTGCATGTACTTTCTCAATTTGTTGAATTATTATAGAGTAATGGAATGTGATTTAAACTAAAACGACAGAATAATCGAAAATCAATTGAACAACACAACAAGCAGAAGATATCTTTAAAAATAAAATTTAGAAATTTGTTTATAAAAGTAAAAATAGAAAATAGAAACTTATTTAAGTACAATCTATATGAATCATTTTAAGACAAATGCTAGTACTTGAAAGTTGCTCAGCTTAGAAAAATTTCCCAGTTGAATAAGAAGTCATTCGCACATGGGCTGCAGCATGCGAGTGGTTATGTTCAGTAAGGCTATTAAGCACATGAGGCATGTGCGTGTAGAAGACCAAACACTTGGCCGAGCTGTTGTAGACGATTACAAGAGAAGCTGGTTGCTGAGGCATGTGTACAAGGTGTTGGCATCTTAAGGCTGATTGTCGAAGGCATGTGGCATCATCAGACAACTGGTGGTTGAGGGGAATCGCGTAGCATGTTTGCTGGCACACGCTGGTTAGTCCAGCACGGCCTTGGGCAGTTAGGGGTCTCACTCCCATGCTGCATAGTCATCAGATTATGTCTTGCATGTTGCCTTGTTTTGCATTTCATCATATATATTTGTAAACAGTTCGAAGTATGTGTAGATATATGTCTTAGACTATGCTCTGTGTTTTGAGAATATGTTTGGGATTGAAGTTAATTTGGAATATTTGTGTCCTATACGGTTTTCTTTAAAATATATATATATATATATTACATATATCAATCCTTGTACAAAATTGCTCGAAAACTCAGACATTATCCTCTTCTCCTCTATTTCATATTCTCTTAGACATTCTCCTCTTTTTCATTTGAATCTCTGCATTAGAGTTTAATTTGTATAATTGTTATTCACAGAATAAGCAATTTCGTCTGCACATTCTCATACCTGGACAAGCCATCTTTGATCTAACTCTCTCTCATCTATTTTTCCTAGCCTACTGACCTCTAATTAAAGGGATATGTTAGATCTATGATTATCTAAATATATATCGTATTTGAGATCAGTCTGAAATCATCGGAGAGTTAATTTTGTGTTTAAGCTTTATGATATTAATAATTCAAACTATGCTTTCATAAATTACTCTTCTGCAAATGAATCAACTTATTTTATTTTGTTCCACTTTCGAAACAAGACTCTTCATTAATGTTTTTATTTTATTTTATATGTGGATTTTGTATCTGTTTGTGTTTTGAGAAATCATAATATTTTTAACGAAATCTTATTGTTTCTTCATCTAGATCCTTTTGCTTTCTTTGCATCATTAATGTTTATTTGAGTCATTAATATTTTGTATTTCTCTCAAACCATTCTAATTTTGTTTTAAGATGGATATTACTATGGTTTTGAATTTTCATTATGAATTTGAGAGATTTGTCGTTTCTTTTAATTAGAATTACTATTATTTTTTATTTATTACTCTTATCTTTGTCTAGATATACCTTGATTATGAACATGATTTTGGTTGTCATTCTATTACTTAACCTTGGTAATTGGGATGGCATACAAATGACATTTTTTGTATTGGTTGCCTAATTAATTGCAATTTTCCATTTTATTAATTAGTACATCTACTCCATCCTCTGTATATACTGTATGTTCACTTTGTTTAAATACTCGTGTGTTTTCGTTTTTTTTTTTTTCCTGGTTCGCTATATTTGAGAGTCCTTTCATGATTGAGGTTATTTAGTCCCTCTATGATGAGGCATTTTTATTCTTCCATGATGAGATTTTGACTTTTCTCTGGTGAGTGTTTTGTCTTATTTGTTTAAAGTTAATTGGGAAAAAAAAAAAAAAAAGAAGAAGAAGAAGAAGCAGCTTAAAGGAGGGAGACTTGTAGATCTCTTCCTTCAGAAGACTGCTCTATACTAAATGTGTTTGCATCTACTAGAGCAATAAAGTTCACAGATGTTTGGTGCTCTTGCTCACAATTCAAGAAATGTGCTCATGGCAGTTTTGTTGTAAATTTTTAGCAAGGAGGCTTCGTTAGTTGGGATTCTCCTACAGATCAAGGATGTTAGCCTAAAATCTCCTGTTTTAGAAGTCAAATGCATTGACAACAGTATATTGTTGTTGTGTGTATTTAGCTTTTTTTTCTTTTTCTCCTAATGTCGTGGTCAAATTATCACACTTGGTTTGACTAAGATCATTATAGGAGTGGAGAATTAGTTTATATTTTGGAGGAATAATTTTTGTTTCTTCCACTGCAAATTGTTATTTTAAACAATACTTTTTATAATTACATCTTTGTTTAACCTAAGGAAAAAAAAACCTTGTAGTTTCACTATTTTTAAAATTTGACCTTCTCGTAAAAATAAAATCAGGAAAATCGATGAGAAATAACAATATTGCACTTAATGGACTGGTAGACTGAGCCTTATATTATATTCTTACTGTGTTTAGATACATTGATAATGGTTTAAAAATTATTATATCATTTATTAGGTCATTTAGAAAAATCTAAATATTGTTTGGAAAATAGCGTATACAATTTAACTTTAATATATTTGAATTTCTCATTTAAAAAAGATAATTTTGTAATTCTTTTTGTCAATATCCCAGTCTAGCTTGCTGTGAGAGGGTCATATGGGGAGCTATGTTTATACCACTCACTTTTATTTAGGCACCCTATAATTTTCAACTAAGAAGAATAAATCATAAATGATTTGACTATTATACCCCTCTCATTTTCTTTTTTTTAGTGGTTTACTCTATCTTCCTTTAGCACCTCTCTCTCTCTCTCTCTCAAGTTTTTTTTCTTTCCCGTAACCTAGTTCCTTATCATTTGTTTTTTTATCCTTTCCTTTTTATAATCAATATCATTTAGTTCAATTTGGCATTCGTATTCTTGTTTTTTTTTTCATTTATTGAAGGAATTAATGAGATAAGATTAAACAAAAATAAATACAAGAAATCCTAACTTAAAAAATACATATACTTTTTTTAGAAAAATATATATTGAAATCCGTCGAATCTTTACTACAGTCCAAAACTTTAGTTTGCATTCTACTACAAATGATTACAATATAAAAAAAATAAAAAATAAAAAGGCGCGACTAATTTTTTAGCGGGAGTAGGGAGGAAGCTACTTTTGATGTTTTCTTCTTAGTTAGAATAAGGAAGAAATTAGCGGAAGAAAATATAAAAAAATGCAAATATATTAAAATCTTGTCTAAATCATTGAGAAACACGAAAAAAATATTTATTTTGAATTTCTTGTTACTTGAAGGAGGATATGAGAGGTCTATAGAAAATGCAAATTAAGAGTTAAGATCTCATTCTCCAAAGATCTTACATAGTTATCTTGTTTGGTCTTTTTATTAATAAAACTGTTATCTTTATTCCATGTATATCAACATTAGATTTGAGATCACATTTTAGAAATAATCCAATTACAAGGTTTTTTTAAAAATAAAAATCGAATTTAGAATTTTTAGATAAAATTAGACATTTTCCCATATTTCTTGTATGAATGATGCTAGGGGTACCAATTATTATTTTTTATACTAATACATGTATCACATGCCACATGCTACATGTGTTGGTATTAAAAATTTAGTACAATAATTGGGACCTCAAGTGTCACACCCCAAGACCAAGGACATAGCAACCGCCACATGCCCATAAAGATAAACCTCATAGACATGAAAGTCTTCGAATCCAATCGATTTTAAAATCCAAATAGATCTATTAACACCCAAAATATCTCA
Organism: Trema orientale; assembly: GCA_002914845.1. Classification (NCBI taxonomy): domain Eukaryota; kingdom Viridiplantae; phylum Streptophyta; class Magnoliopsida; order Rosales; family Cannabaceae; genus Trema; species Trema orientale. Next base: position 50,447 of record JXTC01000022.1, read on the forward strand.
TCATAACAAAACACCAAACAATCTAAACCATCAACAATAATTTGCTAAATACGTAATAACAAAAGAAACTAAAACCATAATAATAATCTAGTATACTTCAAATAACCAACAATACCTCAAAATGAAAACTAAACAATACAATAGCTCTAAATAGTAAATCTGAGTCCTCAAACGATTTTCCTCCTTCAAATATGAGTTCCACTTATTGATTATTCTCCGAATCCGAAAAAGATTAAAAAATAAAAAGGTGAGCTCGATAGCCCAATAAGTAACCAATAACCTCTACTAGTTGGATTAAGTATATGCAATTTGAAATGTTTAGTACGTATTTTACAAAATAACTCTAACTTCAAAATCAATTCTTTTAAAAATAAGGAAATGAAACTAACTAAAAACCAATTTAACAAAATAGAGAGTTTGAAAATTCATTATATCAAGCTTGTTCAATAATCAATATCACTTTCAAATTCTACTCTGCAGTTTTGGTGACTATGGCCGCACTTAATCCTTGTGACTAGGTCCGAATCTGCCACAAATAACCCCTATAGCTGGATCCGAATCTACTACAGATAACTCATGTAGCCGGGTATGAATCTACTACATTTAACCCTGCAGTTAGGTCAATACTGTCCACATATAACCCCCATAGATTAGAGTCCATATGCATAATAACTGAAGAGCGTTTCAACACATTCAATTATAAAATAATTAACCAATACTTTTCATATTTATCAATAAGGTAACAAGTTCCAAATCATTTAACAATAGTAACAAATATAAGCTTGATCTATATTTTATTCAAAAGATAGTTATCTCTTGTCAAAATAATTTTTATTTATTAACAAATCGCTTGAGAATAAGTTTAGATTTACAAACATAATTTTCTTTTAAGAGAAAACAAAAGACATTAATAGTAAAACAAAGTCACTAGCAAAGATGAAAGGTTACTTATCTGTTCGCTAGTCTAACTAATCCAACAAGCTACCACAAGAACCTATAATTATAACAAGAATCATATATGAATATTAAATACTGAATAGGTACCTTAAATCATACCTAACACAATGTCTAACCTGCTGTCCATACATACTCGACACATTCACTATATTATCTTATATAACCTCGATATCAAAAATTCATAACAATTCCAAATTAATTCTACAGATTGTGAAATGTAGAGGACAATTTTTACAAATGATAGTGGTCCTAAAAGTGCCAAGAACATAGCTATAGAGTCCATAGGTGGGCCCTACGAAGCCAAGTAAGCTGCTGCCACGTTATACTCTAAATGCTGAAAGTTACAAAATTTTTCCAGATTCGTAACGCTCACTTCAAAAGGATATCTCTCTGATTTTAAGTCCATTTTTGACAAATTATATACCTTTAGAAAGCTTATTGAATAAGCTTTCCAAACATACCAAATATGATTCTATTAGACCAACCAAAATATCAGAAAAACCAATCGCAATCTCTACTGCGTTTTACCATTTTAGACTAAAACTCAAAAATTTATAATTTTTAATATAGACATCCAAAATACGTAATTTTGGTCTTATTTTAAACTTTACAGCAAGAGTAATAAATCAAAATATAAATTGACCCTAGAATCATGACTGAAACAAAAAGATACTTAAAGAATTCGAAATCCTAGATGATAAATTAACCCCAAAATTCCCAAATAATAGACTGACAATTGATGGGGAGGAATTCTTTACCTTAGAGAATTGAAAATCAACTTTTTTATAATCCTTCCTCTTCTCCCAAGCCTCGCAGCCGTTTTCTGACTAATTGATTCATCCACCTCTCTATTCTCACCGTTGTGTTATTTATAAAATAATTTACACTTTCCTTTGTCCTTGTAGGAATACATATCATCTCCTACTAATCCTTTTAGGAATATAATTCACTAGTTGTGTCAAATACACAATTAAAAACATATTATGGTAAAACTTCATGTCATCTTAGCAAAATCTAATAAAGCAGAGATTAAAATACAGAATTACGTACCCAACCTATTAATCGAATTAATTGCCATGTCACAGCACATAAATAAACAGAAAATGTAAAACATATCATAAATTTATTTGAATTACAGATGCCTCGTTAAACACCACAAAAGTGAAGTGACTTTCAAACTATGGAAAGTCTAGACACAATTCAGAGAGGACAAATCACAAACGATTATATTCTAGTAATAATAAGAGAAGCAGGTCCAAGAAAAAAAACACATGCATATAATTATGAGGTAACATTTCGAGATAGAGATGTGGTTAGCTGGATCTTTGATTTGAATGCTAAACCAGAACCACTAAGCTTTTCTTCAATCACCTTATTAATGCGTTCTACCATGGACGAACTGAGATGGTTAACCCAATCACCAACTTCTCCTTTTCGAAAGTAACTTTTGTTGTCAAAGTTTGGCATGAACTTGCCACTTTTGTTCACTTCTAAATCCCTCAAAGTCCCCAAACTACAAAGCTCAGATATTTCACCAACAACCCCTTTGCTCTCTTCCTCCTCCGAAAAAGGAAACCTTATGAACTCAGCAATCCTTTTCACATGAGCGGCAGTATCTTCCTTCATCTCCTCGTACTTCAAAAACAACACCTTTTCCGGCTTCACCAAGCTCTCCTTCCAATACCCCAACATATGATCCCAAAATGGCCCAAAACCCTGCTCGCCTTTGCAAAACTTTTCAACGTAGTCCTCCATCGTCCACAGCGAGCAGCGCTCGGGATGATCCCGAGTCGCGAAATGCCAAAAGGAAACGATCACGTCTATAGGGTTCCGACAAATGTAGACGATTCGACATTCCGAACACTTGATGGATTCGGGCAGCGATGCATAGGGAATGTGAGTTGAAAACAGGCGAGGCGGAGTAGCCACGGTGAGATTGGGGGCCTTGGCATCGGCATAGAGAGTGAACTCGAGGAAGGGTAGGAGTTGATGTGGGTTGGAAGTGAGCAAGGGAGTGTTAGAAGGGGTGTAGCGAGCGCGGTTGACGATGGAGAAGAGGAGAGCTTTAAGCCATGTAGTGCCTGACTTTGGGGTGGAGGCTAGAATGATGTCTTGGTTGTGAGGTTGGAAGTGCTTCTGGAAGACCATGATGTTGGGAAGTACTCTAGAAGGACACCAAAAACCTTGGTAGAGGGAAAGAGCTGAAGAACCTAACCATCCTTTGGTTTTGGGAAGTTGAAGTTGAAGTTGATCATCATCATGTTGATGATCACACTCATGCTCATTCGATGTGGGATTCATATTCAACATCATGTTGTTTGTGTTTGGGAGAGCTAACATGTACTTGTGATGCACCATTTCCGGTCTTGAATACCGGTATATATATAGTTCCAAACAAAGGACTATTGACGGTTCGATCGAATCCTTCTCTCCATTTTCTTGGGAAATTGATTGGTTTCTTTATTTTATTCATTTTGCCTTTGGGCATCATAGAGGGAGTGACTTGGCTATTCCACTTAGCTAAGTCATTAGGAAAAAATAAAAACAAGATTAGATATAGAAAGGAAAGAAATACTTTTCCAATATCACCCGACCCATCCTACCTAATAAGTAGCGTGAAATCAAATTGATTCCTACTTCAAGTATTACGTCTCCCGTCTTAATTAAGAAGAAGAGGTTCCAAATCACGATTAATTCCCTTTTCGATTTCCATGTACAACTAAAAGGAGTTCTAAAATGCAATGATGACCATTACATGTGGGAAAAGTACTTCGACATGCATGCACACAATATTAACTTTCACAGATATCCAATATCAATTATTACATGACCACGTGCTCTTACCTTTTAATTTATATTTCCTATTTCTCCATTCAGAATATACATACATATGGGAAAGTATACAGCTATTGAATGAACATAGTGCTCGATCTAATAATGATCTTTGCAGAGACCTATCTATTTCTTATATAAAATGGAGCATGACAATTGGGCTGGAATAGTACAATACTATCAAACAACTTGACTAACTCACTATAAGCAACTAATTAACCAGATCACAACCTTGTATACACGATTCAGGTTAATACGTCGTTAGGCTTACCACCCCACTCAAGTTGAACGGCCTTGAAAGGACCGTAAACTTGCTTCTCAGAAAGAGGAATCAAGTACAGACCATGACAAGTGAGACGACATTTACTGATTTTGAATCAATAATTCCCAACTTGAATCTGTCAACCACACATTCATCATTCATTGTGAATAATAGTGTAAGTAAGTGACTTACTGCTTTACTCATATACACGAACAAGGTTTTTACAAACACAGATAAGAAACACAATAATATTGTTTGTCACGACCTAAGTGGCGGGCAGAATGTGAATTTCACAAGCTTGACATTCAGAAAACAAGTTAATAGGATGTTCGGACTCTGTCATCCCTATGTCGTATCCAATTAGGATATTGCTTGGACTTTATTATATGGTTGTCTACCTTGATGGCTTGCAGACACAAGTGTTTCATTAGGTCTGTTTATGGGCATTCCAATTTAGAGGGTGAAATTGGAATTTCAAGCGAGAAATATAAGAACAATGGACTGGCGCAGTTTAGTCAAGGTCGCTCCAAGATTGACCAACCTTGCAGACCTATGTGATTCGCAAACGATAGTGAGTGGATTCGTTTTGGTCATACAACAAATAAGAAAAATAATTGTGATACAGTGGACTCTAACACAACCATGTCATTGTAATAAAGCCTGAAACTAAGCTTTGGGACCAAGAAATGTCTACCCAAGCCTACCTAAATCTGTCCAGACTTGTACTTGGGCATTACGTAAATGACGTTATAAAAAGGGCAGTGATGACAGCAGCAGGGCGTCACAAGTTCGCGCCGTGGCGCCACGGAAACGGGGCTACGGAGCCACAATTCGGCACCATGGTGCCATGGAATTGGCGCTGTAGTGCCACAAAATGGCGTCGCGGCGCCAAGTAAATGGGGCCGCAGCCCCATGGATTGAGGGCCGCAGCCTCACTCCTTTAGCGCTGTGGTACCAAATTTTTGGGGCTGCAGCCCCAGCTCTTTCGAGATTCGGCACCGGCTTGTCTCACTTCTGATTTTACCTTAAAAGTTCTGTCACCGGTCTTCTTTCGTTGCAATGCAAGTTTGTCATCTAAACATTTTGATTTTCTTCCAAATTAACTCCGAAAAAATAATATTCTTTGCTTAATGATCTCTCGCCTGAAATATGCATCAAAAATAACAAAACAAGTAAAAATAGCTCAAAGACGAGCAATTCTTAAGCCCGAGAGAATAGTAAAGATAAGTGTAAAATACACTTATCACGTACTTTCATATATCTCATCTACCAGCTAGTTGAAAGTTATGTACAATTCGACCATAATGCATCTTAATCGTTTCTCTTTCCATTCTAATTGCAAGAATATTTGTTCTTTTGCCAAACACCATCATATAATATGATTATGAGTGTTGATGACATATCTGAATAACAAACAAAGTACAAAAGAAATGAAGACATATATATTAGCAAACATAAAATACTATATTTAGTTAGAATTCACATGTATTAGTAGCTAGACCTATGTTTCTAATTGCTAGACATGTGTCTTTAGTTGCTAGACATATATTTCTAGCGGATAGATATATATTTCAAGTGGCTAGACATATTCTTTTAGTTTTTCTAGACAACAGTGTCTATTGTCTAGACAAAAGTGTTGACCTCTCTAGACACAATGTCAAGTCACTCAATTCCACTATCGAGAATGATAGACAATGTGTCTAACATAGTCGAGAAGTGTCTAGTGCCTGGACGACAATCATTGGTCTCTGGCTCGACAGCTATGTCTAGAACTGTCTATGTAGTGTCGAGAGCCTAGATATGCAATTGTTAAGACAACACTTGACAATACTGTCAAATGTAGTTGATAATGTACGATTTATCGAGTTTTAGACAGGCTATCTAGAAACTAGACAAACTTATCTATCCCGATCTGGGTTTCTTCTTTGTAGCGAATCTCGCTATTTTACAACCCATTTTCTGGTTATAGTTTTTTAAACTCAAAAAATGACCAAAAACTTTTTATTTCCCACTAGAGTTTTAAGTTCTACTGAAAAATAACTTCTAATCTACTAATCAAACTTATATTGACAAATAAAGATTTTTTAGAAATTTAGAAATATAATTTCTACTTACTTCATTAGAAACTTGAACCTTGAAATGGAAAAATAGTCAATGAGAAAAGTGTAATAACGAGGAAGACCACGTTCTTGACCGCTAATTGACGAAAAAATCACTATTTTCCATTGATGTCTCCATGTTTTCGACTGAAATGGGGTGATAATAGTGAAGAAGAAAAGGTAAAAGGATAAGAAGAGGACGAGAAAGGAGGAAAAAAAATATCCTTCCCAATAACCTAGTACTATCTGCTAACATACTATTAAGGGTATATTAGTCTTCACAATTAATATTTCACTTAAAAGGTATAACCACACAAAAATTATGAAAATGGGTGTACTTCCTTAAAATCACTTTCTGCAAAGTGTATTTTGCAAAGGAGCCCAATAAGAAATAATTACCTATTATTGTGTAGTCACCGAATCTCAATATTATATTATATTTTATTATATAGTTTCCTATTCAAAAAATTGGAAAACCTGAAGTGGCCTTTATCGATATGAAAGGGGCTTAGTCTTTATAATTTCTACACACAACATTACACTTAGAATGATTCACAGAAAATCATAGCTAGAGCTCTCACCTTGAGACTCTAAGCTCTCCTATAATTTCTCTTGTAATCTTTCTTATATAGTGGAAAAACCACCGTGGATGTAGGCTCATCTTTGTTTGGTCTGAACCACACTAATTTCTTATCTTCTTTACTTTTTACTGCAATTTTACTATTATTCGTAGTTGAATTTCAACTATAGGATATCCACGAGATAATTCTTTCATATCAAGTTAGATGATCATTACAAAAACGCGTCAATACTTTGGAAGTTTTAAATCCATCACATTTAGATTATATACATCCAAAATCATAATAGGTACATTTAATAAGTAATTTGTCCTTTTTAGTAATTCTAATTATGAGTAAACTTGTGATTAAATTAAAATTTAAATTATGAATGTAAATAGTCCAAATAATAATGACTTTAGCGCTTCCCTAATATTTATGCTTGCAACATTATTTTTTTACTTGTGAAATGACAGACGCATTAAAATGTTACTTGAGAAAATTTTTAAATTCCATTTTACTTTTAGAAACAAAAGGCAAAGAACTGTTGTCAAAGTGCATGATTACTTGGCTTGTTATCCACAACCTTCAAAAAAAAAAAAGAATAAATGAAAAAGTAAAAAATAAATAAATAGAGAAAAGGGAGAAAAAAAAGAGGGGGAAGGGGGGGGATTTTTGGGGGTTGGATACTTAAAAACTATCTAATTAGTACACATTGATCAGTAAGAGGCATAATTCAAATAAAACTTAACAATGCATGAAGCAGAAGAGGTAGAAAGATAAACGGACCCAAGTCAAGAGGGTTGACGAAGAAGAACAAGCTTTTATTCATCTCTTTCATTCAAATTTCTTAAGAGTCAAAGACAGATACAAATCAACCAAAACTAAATACAATATACTACAAATTTGACCAACTAAATCTGATTTACAAAATCTCACAAAGTAACTATCTATGTTGACTGTTTGTCATTCCTGAGCATTTTGAACAACAGCCTCATCATCACCAGCAATTTCTGCCTTCTCAGTAAGACGGATCCGCTTGTTGCTTTCTTTTGGCCCGCAATCACTATTACTTTCAATAGCTTTCAGCTTCATTGGTAGAGATGATGATGAAGAGTCAGCTTTAGACTCTGTGAGTTGTGGGGATGACCCAACAGCACATGGTGAAGATGGTTGTTCAGAATCTTCGCAGCCTGGAGTAGTCACTGATGACAAGGCTTGTGAAGAAACCAAGGCACCCCCAGCTTTCTGCTGTTCCTCTAATATCTTTTGCAAGTATCTAGCATGCTCCTCTATGCGCAATTGAAGAGCCCTTTGGACCTGTGTTTATGAATTTCATACCACATTTCAAGAATGTAAACTGCTTATTATAATTATTTAGAAGAACGCTTAATGCACTCTTTTTCACTCTCCAATCTCACGCTTAACAAGTGGAGACTGCAGTGGAAAAGAGAGTACATTTAGCACTCTACTATTTATGCTTTTGCATCGTCTCATTTGCATCCAGAAATCATTTGGAAACACACATAAGAATGTACCTCAAGCTGCTCATGTAACTGTTTCTGAACTTCCATTTGCATTCGAAGAGCCTCGGTGATTTGAATGCTCCTGTGACAAGTAATATGAGATTTTATGACAAGAAAATAAGAGATGGTTTATATACAACACAGAAGAAAAGAGATAAAAGAACTGCTGACCCTTTTCTCCGTCCATCGATTTCACTGCTACTTGAAGCTGTTTTCTTTTCTTCAGGACTAGAAGCCTTCTTCTCTGCAGTGACAGGATGGAAAACGATGTTTATGTAAAAATTGTGATTTCGAGAGAAGATACAAGAATAACCAAAACATTAACATATTCTCAACGTTTTCCTTTACCTTCCTTTTTCTCTGGCATATACTTGGCAAGTCGGTATTTCTAGAACAAGACAAAAGAATAAAGGATTAGGTGCTTACTCCACAACCATAATCAAACTAGTAAGAATCATATTTCATTACCTGTAAGTGGCTTTTAACATGATAAATGGTTAAACCTTCAACATTCATCGCCTTTAATACACCCTTTGGAGTAGCCTCTGCATTCAAAAATTAAGATAATAAGCACGGTATACAACCAGAAAGGGAATCCTTAAAAATAACTGTAGTTAACTGGACTAATTAATCTCAAGGAATCAGTCTTGCCAATAAAAGGGACAAGACCTCGGTTTACGGTCATATAGAAGTAGCCACTTACTTTCAGCTCCATCAAGCTTGTTAACAGCCTCTACAAATCGCTCATGAAGCTCAGGCGTCCATCGCATTCGTGGTTTATGTGCAGTGGCCGGGCAAGGGGATGGGTGATTAAGAAGGGCATCAACAGATGGTGCCATTGAACGATAACTCTGGTTACATGTCAATCCTATGGAAGGTTTTGGTGAAGCTTGAGAAGTTTCATATAATTCCTAAATGGACAAATGAAATAAAAAGGTACAAGAAGTAAATGCACTGCCACTGACCCCATCAGAAAAAAACATACCAAAGACAAGGGAAAAAAACTAATAGCCATGTCTTTTATCATACATTCTTAATCAAAGACTGCACTAGTATTCCAAAAACACCTGAAACAATGAAGCTGTGGAACTGATTAGATCGTAATTCAACTAATAACAGCAATAATAAACTTACATCAACTCCAGGAATTTCTCCATGGTCAGTGATAGCAATGTCAAGTTCATCAGACAAATACTGTAGCTCCAGGTGATCTGTGAGTCCTAGACTGTCACTTTCACAGCTTAGACCGTGAAAGCTGCCATGAGATGCATCCCCTGGTAAATTAAGAAAGTCTTTCATGAGACCCTCCGATTGGTCCTCATCATACTGATTGCCCAAATCTGCACTAAAAAGCAGTGGAGAATTTGTTGAGTCAACGGCAGAAATTGATTGGTTACATGTTGGAGGCGGAAGAAATGGCAAATTTCCAAGCTGCCGATGTGTTTCTGAGCTTGACGAAGAAGACTGGTATAAACTAGTGCAGAAAACAGAAGAACGTGAGAATGGATTCTTAGTATGCTGAACTTGAGAACCGAGAGACATAGGAGTGTTAGACCCAGATCCAAAAAAGTACTTCGGAGGATGTATAGAAGATGCTCCCATAAGAGTAGGAGACCTGATAGACTCTGTCCGTATGAAAGGTGATGGGCGTGAAGAGGAACATTCACCAGCCAATAAACTCCGGCCTTCTGATCCACTGCTTAAAAAGTCATGGACTAAAGAAACAGCGGTACAATATGAGTCAGAAACTCCTTTGGAAGGATCACCTTGTGGCTTAAATATGATACTGTGGTGGTTCATTGTAGTAGATGACACCCAACCTTCATCCACGAATCAAATAATGAACAACTATAGGTTTTGACCATGAAATAACATGAAATCTGGCTGACTTTCAAATGAGTTTAAAACCATCGAAAGAGTCTTCTCAAGGTGTTGTTTTCTCTCATCTTCCTTCGTATATTTTTCTCCAGGAAGAAACAAAACGTTCACATTTTGACTAAAAAAAAGTAAATAAAAAAAAAAAAATCAGCTCCAGTTCCTTTTGTGGGGTGGACTAAACGGAGTATTTTCACGACTTTTACTTAATTCAATACCAGGCAACCTCGAGTTCTCAATTTAACGATGCTTGGAGGTTAAAAGAACTCTGCCTAATCCAATCTATCAAATGATGGATTTAAGGAGACTTATAAATTATACCATATCATTATACGACTCCTGCAAAACAGAAAAACACTTGCACAATAAGAGAAGTGGCATCTGGTAAGAATGAAGAATTATAGGGACTTGTTCCATCAATATGTAGAAGAGATGATACAAAAGGAGGAATCAAGTTTTCTAGTGCCCGGTGAAAGGATGTGCACATTAACACAATAGGTAAGATTATTCAATAACAGGGCAAAAAAATCATGAACAGAAAAGAAAAATAAATAATCCGACAACATAAAATCATTAACTCCCAAATATTCCAAAGAAAAACAATTATGAAGTTGTTATCAGCAATGACATTTTGAACTTGTAACTCTTCTAACATTAAAAACATGAAACAGAGAGAGCAACACAGTTATACGAGACAGAAAGAGCAAGAAAGTTATCTCATAGAAACCAACCAACATATCTCAACTGTCAAACATGACCATATCTTCGAAAACAATTAGTAACTTCGAGATAACTATGTCAACCATTTTTCGATTTTCCACAATTGTTTATCTATATTTAGTAGTCTTGATTCATTGTTTTCAAGTATAATCAAACATATCATACCTAAAATCTAGAAAACCATTCACTAAATAGGAACTTATCATCAAATGGAAACTATTATCCTCAAATCGATTAGTTAAGAAAATATGGTCTCTGCCAAGGGTGGGTGACATCTTAGGAAGTAAGAGTCAAAACTGCTTCTGTAAAGTGTGACTACATATATAGGTAGGTTGAACATCTAATTGGGTCTAACCATCATATATCAAAAGAGTGAAACAAGTTGGGACACAGAATATAGTTTCGGAATCCTAATGAGATTTTGAACTGAAATCGGTGACCACTAAGTTGTCAAGTAAGCCTGCCACCGTGGCGTTCTATGTAAAAAGTTAAATCTAATATTTTCTCCTTAAGATTCAAATTTCCTAAGCTAGTTTTTACTCTCTCCTTCGTTTTTTTTTTTTTTAATTTTTTGGTGGAAAATCCCTTCAAAATCAATGCTTAAAACAAGTCAAATTAAAATGCACATCTATGCCAATATCACACTCCCAACCCTCCAAATTGAAAAACAACGTAAAACCCACATCAAATCAGCAAAAACCAAGCCTCAATCTTTGTTATGTATATTATTATATATAAAAAAACCAAAACATATAAAAAGTCAGAAAAAAAGCCACAAAAGCATCAAGCAAGAACCAAAATATATTGTTTTTTTTTTTCAAATTTTTTTTTTAATTCTGGGCAATACCACAGTTCCATTTCCAAAGATAAAAATCAACAAAGCAAGGAAAGGAAAGGAAAGGAAAGGAAAGAGAAAGTCACCTGTTGAGGAACCCAAATCAGGAAATTGGAAAAAATAGGATTTGAGTTTGAGTATTTGGCTTTTGGGCTTTGGCTGCGCCTGCGGATATTGTATTGTATTTAATGCAATGGGAATTAGAATAGAGAGCATGGCTGGCTAATGTAACGAGTAATGAATGATTAAGTTTTAAGACTAAAAATAGGCAAATAAGGATTGAACAATCCCAATGTATCAAAATGGAAAAGCTTTTCAAGATGACGATTTCATTGCCAACTGGTCTCGTTATCCCACGCGCCTTCTCCCGATAACTTTGGTACACGCTCCAATGCCCTGCTTTGCTTATCAATAATATTAGCTAATCTGTCATTTGTCAATTGTCAGATTCCACAAAAAGAAAAAACAAAAAAAAAAAAAAACAAAATTGTCAGATACCTCCTCAAGTGGGTGCTCCTTGTCCAATGCCTTCACTTCGGACTTTTCTATTTCTTATTCCTTATTAATTATTATTATTACAACTTTATATACCTTAATTATTCCCTTTTTGTTTCTCCTTCTCCTCCTCTTTTTTTCATTTTCGTAATCATTACAACTCAAAACAATGCATTGCAATACTCAACTAATTTGAAGATTTAATAAATTCTATAATATAGAATATAGATTCACAAATGTAACCAAATAATTCCCTCCCCCAACCCAAAAAAATTGGGGTGAAAAAAAAAACACAAATAATTCCCCTGACAAACCGTATCCTTAAGTTGCGTTGAGTGTGCAGGAATATACAGATATGGGAGTGTGATAGACGAGATTGAGAGATGCTACCATTATATGTTTGGTCTGAATATCGAATTGGATTAAGGTTACTTTTTTTATAAGGTAAAACCATTAACATTAGAACGTGGAATAGAATACAAGTGTTCTAATTAAATTTAAAGCTAAAAAGAAAGCTATATATATATATATATTATATGGGCATGGATATAGTCCCGCTCACGCGACCAATCTCGTTCAAGTTTTGACCAACACAGGTCATGTTTTGGCCAACACAGATTGGTCAAAACATGAACTGTGTTGGTCAAAACATGAACGGGACCGGTCTTCTCGAGGGGACTACATCCGTAGCCTATGAAAAAGACCCATTAGCATTGGAATAATGTGTTATATATGAGAGTTTTACTCTTATTTTAATTTAGAGTTATTTCGCACCTCAGCCTTTTAAATGAAGAACAATAATTTGTCCCAAATCATTTTAGACACTTTAAAACCCCTAACATTTTTAGGAAATAGGAAAGGATAATGTTTGGGATAGCAACTATTCTATTAAATTTTTAATACTCATATGTGATTTGTCACCACTTAGGATGATGTTAAACATATTTGTAGTAAATTCTGGGATGCTAAATCGTGACAACTTGTATATCATATGTGTCAGTACAAAAAATTGGGTACAATAATGAGATTTATAAATAGAGAAAAACATTAAATAATGTGTATTTATTGTTATTATTTTTTTTTCAACTACTAAAATCATAGTAATCATTAGATAATGATCCAACGGTAAAAAGCAAAATACCTTAAGATAGGTAAAATAATATATATATATATATCTACTAGATTATAGCCCTTATATAAAATTGGACCAAAATGAAAATAAATCTTTAATAATCTCTGTTAGTATATAAAGAGTTCATATTCATCAACTGATGTCCTGTTTATCATATAATGTCCCGTTGGAGATGTAATTTTGCAAATAGTTGAGAACATACTATATATATATATATATATATGGAATCCATTCATCTTCCTGTTAGAAGTTAGAAACATATTCTCTTAAGTATTGATTCGTGTCTTGAACAATAAGTGGTTATTTCTGTTAATAGTTGACATAAATTTATTATTCATGATTTGTCCGACATTAGTAGTTCATTAGATATTCAACGACACTTAAGGATAGAATAAGTAAGTAGAGAGTTTAACGTATTTAGACCTAGGTTCAATTATGAGTGTCTAGTGAATGATCAATTTATATATAACAATTAAATCAATGGACTATTCAAAACTTTCAAGTTGAATAAATTTTGTTTATAGTGTTGAGAGTGCAATTCAAATTTTTAATAAAATAATCCTAGGGTTAATAAATTATATTTATTAATTAAAAAGTTTAATTTAAAAAATTTATTAGAACTTAATATTATAGGTCCAATAGCTCCCATGACTAACTCGTATTGAATAACAAATATGGAAGAAGAGATTAGGCCACTCTGCAAATCAGTTTGGAGCAAGACTACCCACAGAGTGTGCTTCATGCTTACGGTAGAAGTTTTAGGAGTTAAATAATTAATTTTAAATATGAATTATTATTATAAATATCTAATATATTGGATTAGGTATTTTAGTCATATTAAATATTCTTTTAGTTATGAGATAATTAAAAAGATGTATTTATAAGAAAATATTAATTATTAGATAATTAAATCTTTTAGTCTTTAAAAAATACAAAATTACTATTGCATGGTGTTTTGAAAAACTATTAGATATTATTTAAAAATAACAAATAACTATTGGATAGTTATTAACAGAAAAGGGACGCTACCAAGAAGAGTCCCAAGCCTCTATTTGGCGTGTAAGACTCCTAATATGAATGGGATAACTTTGTTTCCTATTCCACTAGAGAGAAAATTCTTGCTCTCATGTATTGAGACCACAAAATAATATGTTATTCTATCACTTTTTCTCTCATTATTTTCTATCCCTTCATTTTTTTAATCACATTATCCCTCCTCATTCTTTATTACTACTTTGTTTTTTATAACTTTTTTTGTCTTTATTTTTTATCCCCATGTAATCTTATCACTTTCTCTTTCTTGTGTGTTTTTATTAATTTTTTTTTTCTTCTATCTTTCTCAATACTTTTTATTTCCATATTCACTCTTATCATCTTTTTTCTCATTATTATTTTTCATTACTTTTTCTCTCCCCATTCCCTTACTTGAATTTATACTTGGTCACTCTTTCTTGACTTTTTCTCTCTAAATATCTTTTTTTATAATACAAAGATGATTTTTTATATCCATATAATTTTTTTTCTTAAAAAATATTTTTAGAAAACATTTGCCAAACACCCATTGTTTTCTGAAAACATTATAAAACAGTTTTTGTTCTCATTTCTGAAAACACAACTCTAAAAACAAAAAACAAAAAACAATACCAAACAGGCCCTTAATCACCATAAAAATTTCTATTCTTCCCTAGATGTCCACATGTCTGGTTCTTGGTACGAGTCATAGATCAGAAAATTTAAGGGAGTCAAAAGGGAAATCTTGCTTCAAGAGGTAAATTATCTCTATCTTGTTTAGTTTGTTAAACTAACATAACAAGATTGAGATCTTGGTATTCTTATGAGCTTTTTTATTTTAAAAGTTCATAATCTCCTGTTTCAGTTGTTTACAAAACCAACACTTAGATCAATTATTGTGCATAGCTCTTAAAAACCTTTGGAAAGAAGAGTATCTTAGCGTATTCCAATCTACCATTTATATTATATTGAATGATTATGTGAGTTTGGCAATGAAATCTAAATAATCCGTGTATATATGAGATTAGCACTAGAGTCTAAATAATCTGAATTAGATGAGGTTGGCACCAGAATCAAAACAATTCGAGCTTAAGTATGACAGAAATGAAGTTAAGTCTATTATAAATGTTTGGATGAGTCCAAAAAAGAGTTCATTCCACTTGCAAAAAAGCTAGTCAAGCCCATATACTATGCTCAAAGTCGCCTAGACCCGAGCGCGTTGACAAAACGCCGTATTTGATGAACCTCTTAAGAACACGAGTTTGCATTTTTTCTACCTTATATTTTTGCCTATATCTAAATTACTTGATTGGGTGCTTGCTAATTTATATGCTTGATATTATTATGTTTATTGCTTAAAAGTTTCAAAATTATGGTATATAATTGTACACACTTGAAAATGTTTTGAAAAAGATTCTAAATCAAATTCACACCAAGAAAGTAATGAATGTTGGGCTAACAAATAGAAGTGGAGTCTATTAAGATTCAGTACTTTAAAGTGACATAGTTATATCTCTTATGGGACTATTTTAGGTTTGGATTATTTATTCGAGTCCTAAATTGGCATCATCAAATACGTGATTAGGATAAATAACTTCTTTAAAACTAGAGGCATTGGTTTGGGCCTTAGCTAGTTGGCTTAGCCACTTAGTTCTTGACCCGACTCTCCTTATATATATACTAGTATAGGAACACGTGCCTAAGGCACGTGCCCCGTAGGAATTTTTTTAAAAAAAATTAAGTAGTTCAGAATAAGACTTCAAAAATAAAAGTTCAAAATAAATAAATTGAATTAAATAAATTTTCCAAAAAAAAAAGAATATCAAAGTGGCTTTAAAAAGCTTAATTATAAGGAAAAATGTAAATGTAAAACCAAATTATATAAGGAAAGACAAAAACAAAATTACTAAATTAGTCTTATTTTATTAATATTCAAAACAAAGAAAATGGTATAAAAAGAAAAAAATAAAAGTTGAAGTGCAGCCTGTCTGATTGCTTTTTTAGGCTTATTATATATATATATATATAAATTAGAAAAAAATTATAGTGATAAAATCAATAAAGAACAGAAAAAATAAAATTATAATATTGACCTAGATTTAACAGAAAAGAATAACGTAAAATATATAAATTACAAAACAACAATTAATAAAATTAATAATAAAAGTATATAAAACGATAATAATATATGCAAACAACAACATTGATGAGAAGAACAAAGTTATGAAAAAAAAGGGGTTTCTAACACTTATACCTACAAAAATCGAAAAGAATTACAAAAATACGGAAGTTAATGTTTTTTCCAATTTTTGTACGGTTTTAATTAGGGAAATATCACTTTTTAAAAAATATTTAGAAAATTACCATTTTTAAAATAATTACTGGTTAGCGGTTTCTGAAAACTGGTTACTGGAAACTGGTTACCAGTTATATACCAGTAATAAATATCTTCGATTACTAGTTACCAGAAAGAAACTGGTTACTAGAAACTTGTTACTATTTTAGAAAATGGTATTTTTATAAATATTTTTTAAAAAACAGTATTTTTTTAATAAAAACCGTACCGCACCTTGGAAAACACAAAAGCACCGTATTTTTCCAATTTTTTTCAGAAATACCGTATATTTTCTAATTTTCCCAAAAAAAACAATTATAAAAACGTCAAAATTGAAAGAAATGTAATACATGAGAAAATTGAATAATTATGCTAGGATTATGCCAATGAGAAGCAGTCCAGTGTTTATTGCATATGTCATATGGGCTTACATTCAAATTGGTGTTTTTTAGAAATGTCAATATGGGCCGGGCTTTGTGGACCGGCTCACATTTCGAAGAAAAAATACGGTATCGGGCCGACCCAGGTTCACATAATGTGGGTCTGAGCCGGCCCGTTACATATAATAGGGGCCGGGCTGGGCCTTAGTCATAGGCCCACAGGCCCGGCCCATATTTCTATCGGTCCACATTTAGTCCTTCTATATATAATTTTAAATATATTTCTTAATTAAAATTTTAAAAAATCTTAATTAAATATTTTCATTTATATGCTTTTAATGTTATTTATTTACTAATTTTTGTTTATTTTTAATTTATTCAAATTTTAAAAGAATATTAATGAGTTTTAGACCCATATTTGATATATTTTTTTTTTTTTTATAAAAGTGGGGCTTAACTAATGACCACCACTTACTACAAATTAAAGGAAAATGACACACACACACATTACCAAGGTTTGAACCCCTGACCCTCCCCAAACACACGCACACAACCCTCAAACCTTGGACCAACTGAGCTAGCCCCAGTTGGCAACCCATATTTGATATTTTAAAGCATAGAATAACAACAAAATTAGGACCATATTGTGGTCCATATTCGGCCCGTACAGGCACAACCCACTTAGACCCTCATAAAATGTGAGTTGGGTCTGTGGATCGTGTCAGGCCCCTTAATAAGGATATGGACTGGACTGGGCAGGCCCATATTTTAGGCAAACCGGGCCTAGACACGGAACAAAACCTATATAAGCTTATCAAATATGGGCCGGACCGGCCCACTTTACATCTCTAGTATTTTCTGGCTATAGTTATCTATTAATGTAAATAAGACAAAAAAAAAGTGTAAAAAAATGTTTTTTAAAAAAATATTTTAAAAACAAGCAAGCAGCTCTAGAACTCCAGCTGTTTTATTCTTTTTTCTATAATTAGATATGTCATATGATCCTACTCGTTCAATGAACTATAATATAAAATTAAAATGTAACCTGGCGGGTCTCAGCTCCAACTTGTATTTCAATGCTCACGGGTTTTCTAAAGCCTGCAAATACCATTTATGTACATAATACCACCACATAAATAAAACGACAGAGCCTAGAAAAAAAACATAAAAACAAATAAAAACATATTGAGAGTATTATAATGATAAGTTCACACTTTTTCGAGTTTTAAGCAACATGCTTTGCTCCCAAAACAAGAAAAAAAAAAGCAACATGCTTTGGCAACACCGTAGTTCTAAACATCATACTGATCAGCTTGCAACTTCAGATTAGAAGAAATATACAAACATTATATAGATTAGATATATATTGTCGCTTGCTGTATATGTCCATATAAGTTATTTTTTTCCCCTTAAAACGTAGACATCTGAACATTTCCAATAAATTATCCACATATATAGTATGTCCAAAAAGGTAAATAAGCTTTTTTTATTTATTTATTGATTACAGGTTAATGGAGACGGGAGTAAGTAGGGATTGAATCCCAAACCTATTCCTCTCATGAGAGAGGCTTTTGCCACACGAGCTATTGCTCGTGGGTTAAAAAAAAAAAAACAAAAAAGTAAATAAGTTTCAACTTGCAATATTTTAGAAAAAGAGAAGCCAACTTGTTTATAATTTTTTATGCTTTAATATTGGGTCCTACTTGGTTGAAGGGTAACCGAGCATTTCATTAGGTAACAATTAAGGAATTAAAAGAGGGGCCTAATAATAATTAGAGGTAAGTTAGTGGGACTGAAATCCCTAGATCTATAAGTCAGAGATAAGACTTGATAATCAATCAACTTACGAGAACAACATATTTGTGTTAAAAATGACTCTGGCATATTTTCGACGTCATCTCTTAATGTCTTCATCCATAGGAGAATTGTGATTTTTTTTAACCTTTTCTTAGTAGGGGTTAGAAATTGATTCTTGAATAAGGCTCTCAATATTGTATATTGTAGGAGGCTAAGGCCATCACCAACGGAACTCTATTTTAGAGTTTTGCACCTAAAATGGCATGGGGGAGCTCCAAAATAAAGATGAGCTACAGTGCACTATGGTTATAGTAGCAATAACATAATGCACTATTTTTTTTAATTTTTTTTAGTTTTTGTCCAATTTCCAAAAGTGTTCCTTTTTAAATAAAATATCTAGAATAATTAAGGGGTAAAAAAGAAATTTAGGTAAAAGATAGATAAGATATTCTTTTTTTGTATAGAGAATAATTTTTTTGGTGTAATATTTGAAGTAAAGGGTGGAGATGGAAAAAACAAAGAGAAATTGCTTTATTTTAGAGTTTTGATAGCTCCAAAATACAGATCTTGGTTGGATATGTCTCAAGGTACTATTAATTAGGCTAAGATTGTGGCCACAAAGACTTGTGCTTTATGTTATAAAAATAAGAAATATTCTATTCCAGGATATAAAAAAATTCAAATCATCAAATTTTTCATTATTTTCATTTTTGGGCCATCACATATCAATTTTTTTTGTTATTTTTTATTGATTATTTGTTTTTTTTTCCTTGTACAAATGACCTCGTAATTTCGAGCAAAAAAAAAAAAATGACCTCGTAATTCTCTATCCTTTAGTCTAATACACTATAATCTAATTTTTTAACCCTATTCTAATGACGTTTGCTAACATATATTTCTGCTTTGTGGTTGAAGTTTGTACTTTGTAGACACAACCTTGATCATCACACATTTTTATAATATCCTTGCGATAATTGAGGGATAAAGAATAAATTTTCCAAGTATATCAGCTTACCAAAGTAAGCGTAAAGCAATTAGATAAATAGAAGAGAGATTTGCTCTCAATGTTGATGGATTTGATAATTAGAGGGAAGAAAAAACAAAGAAAGGAAAAAAAAAAAGGAATTAAAAAAAAAAAAGAGAGACATACATTGCCACACTCTCGAGTCTCCATCACCAAAAAGCTATACGGATTGAGAGAGGGGACCATGACACTGACAACTCCAATATCATCGTCAACCGCTTTTAAATTATCAAAGCAGAATTTTGTATATTTTTTTAAAAAAAAAAACATAATTGATTCAAGAGATACTGTTCAGACAAATTGTTATTATTATTGTTATTTTTTATTATTTTTTTTTTCCTGAGGAGGTTTTTTGCTTCTACGTCTATTGATGTTACAAGTGGTCGTCAAGACGTGTAACATCTTGTTGCTGAAAATTTTGTTCCGAGTGTTGATCATAACAAATGAAATTACATTTTGCTGCCAGAAAATGGATGGTGCTAACGCCTCTCCTTTTTATTTAATTGGTGTCCAATTAATGTTAAATCAAATAATCCAAGAATAATATCTTTTTTGTAACTTGTATTGTAACACTTTGTTCAGTTTGTATTTTGTGTTTTGGTTATTATCAATATTGACCCTTAGATTTAATATTTGTTATAAATTTATATTCTGACAACAATTTAGAGTAGTTAATTTAATAAGATGATTTAATAAACTTATTATCAGATCAGTTTTTATATATTTTATTTTCAATTTTTTAAATGGTGTTCTGGTAAATTAACTATTATAATTTAGTGTCAAAATATAAATTTGTAAAAGATTTCAAATATAAATATCAATGTTTATAATAAACAAAATACAAGATATAATTTGAATAGAGTGTCAAAATACAACGCATAAAAGTAATATTATCCTTAGTAAAAAAAAAGTGATATTATCTCATTAATCAATATCCTATCGTAAGTAATAGAAAATACCAAAAACTTTCCATGTGTTTTAGCAAAATATCAGTTTTCTACTATGTGTTTTTCAAAATACAAAATATATTCCCCTATTTAGTTAATTGGACCAAATTTATACTCTGTATCACATTTAGCCAAATTATATTGTAAGATAACACTAATATCCTTAAGCAAAGTAAATAGAATAGTCTTAACTAATTCCTTAACTTTGTTAGAAAGTTAAGAAATATATAAGGTATATTAAACAAATGTTTATAATAAATTTTAAGATAAAATTAAAGTTACCAAAAAAGCTTTTCCTCCAACAGAACATGGTACGAAACTGGATTCGTCCCAGACAAAGAAATCTTGTCAAACAATAATAACATGTTAATAATTCAAGACCTATGTGTCATATAGTTTATTTAAAATTGATTCACCTCCTCCACTAGAGTGTTTGAAGACTATAACAACGACAGTCTCCTAAAACAATAACTAAGAGCAACAAGATAAGTACACAACTTCTGCTCAGTTAAAGTGGAATGCTCAAAATTCTACCACATTTAGAACTCTATGTATGAATTTTGTAACACTCGAAAAACTAAAACTAGAAACTAAGAACTGAAGAAGAACTAGAGAAAGAGAGTACTGGAGAGAATGAAAGGATTGAAATGAGAGGAAAATATCTCCTTATATAGGCTTCAAGGAGGGACTAGTTAGCACTTTCAGAAAGTAAAAAATGTTTTTCATTTAACACAAAACCTTTTTATCTATTAATATAGATGTTACAAAAGTTTTATTACCATTAAAATGGTTGTTACTCACATTTTAAACTTCATAACTGCAAGAACAATCATATGGACTTAATACAAGAAAAAACTAAAACTATTGTCTTCTTCAAAACAAAA
Source organism: Trema orientale (assembly GCA_002914845.1). Taxonomy (NCBI): domain Eukaryota; kingdom Viridiplantae; phylum Streptophyta; class Magnoliopsida; order Rosales; family Cannabaceae; genus Trema; species Trema orientale. The sequence continues at coordinate 72,115 of JXTC01000022.1, forward strand.
TCTAACTACAAGTTCTTCCATGTTCATCGCCTTTTACTTGTGCTTGACGTAGTTCTTGAAATCCTTTTATATAGGAGGCAACTTCTCAATCACAGCTGCTACTTAGAACGGCTCCCATAGAGACATCCCCTTAGCCTGTATTTCATAAGCCTATATTTCATAAAGGATCACTTGGATCTCTTGCACTTGACTTATAATAATTTTGGAGTCCACCATTTTATAATCAAGAAAGTGGCCCACCAGAGATTTTCTAGATCCAGCATCCTCAATTTTGTACTTGTTGTCCAGAGAATCCTATAATTCTTTAGTTGTTCTTTTACTAATATACAAATCTATAATGGGTCAGTCAAGCCATTCATCACATAATTCCGATATTGGAAATCAGACTGTTTTCAGGCATCAATAGCATTGATGACTCAGATATCTTGCTCACCTTTATTGAGCTTTTGTGGATCTTTAGTCAAGAACTTTACAAGACCTAGAGTGGTCATATAAAATAGCATCTTTTGCTGGCACTTCTTAGAATTCAGTCCCCCTGAATTTCTCTAGTTTCTCATCATAGTTTACAAGAACTGTAACCAGTAGAGCTGGGTTGGACATAGTAGATGCCCTTGCAATAGCCATAAGAGGCTGTTGAGAAGTAGCCATATTCTCAGCATTGATAACATCAGCATTGTTGTTTGCCATATCAAAAATTAATCAATCAAAGATTGTTAATTTCTATACAATTGACAATTCCGAGGAAAGACCAGAGATTTCACAAACAAATCTCACTTAAAATCCCACCTCATCAGACAGAATTTCAAATAAATTCTCAATAAAAATGTAGAAGGGTCACAAATGCTTCCTCTTCAAATCCGATCCCCTTAGACAGAATACCAAATTATATAATTTCCACCACAAAATTCCACACCAAGAATTTAATAACAAAGCAGGAGAAAAATATATATTCAAATAACTAGAATTATATATATTGCAAATAAGAGCATAAAAAATTTAATAAAAATAAATTCTAACTTGCAAGCTAATAAACACCTTATATAAGGCAATAGTCAATTTTAAGATTATTAGAAAAATAAGAAATATATAAGGTTATATTAAACAAACATTTATGATAAACTTTAAAAAGGTTATATTAAATAAATGTTTATAATAAACTTTAAAATAAAATTAAAGTTATCAAAACACATTTCCTCCAACGAAACGTAGTATGAAACTGGATTCATCCACAAACCAAGGAATCCTGTAAAAAATAACAATACGTTAATAGCCGAGACTTGTGTTATACAATTTCCTTAAAACTGATTTACCTCTTTTACCAAAGTGTTTGAGAACTATAACAGCGTCAATCTCCTAAGATATAATGACTAAGAGCAGCAATGCAAGCACTCGACTTCTACTCTAGCGAAATAGAATACTCAAAATTCTATTACACTTAGAATTCTAGCCATGAACTTCCTAACTCTCGAAGAACTAAAACTAGAAACTAAGAACTAAATAAAAATTAGAGAAAGTGAGCATTGGAGAGAATGAGAAGAAGGCTCTGATTTTTGGAATATTGAAATAAGAGGAAAATGTCTCCTTATATAGGCTTCAAAGGGGGACCAGTTAGCAATTCCCAAAAGTAAAAATATTTTTCATTGAACATAAAATATTTTTAGCCATTAATATGGTTGTTACAAATAGTTTATTGCCATTAAAATGGCTACTACTTATGTTTTAAACTTTGCATAACTGCAAGAGCAATCATATAGAATTAATGCAAGAAAAAATTGAAATTATTATTCAATTTTTACGTTAAAAAAACAAAAAGAAAATATGCGAAATAAAGCCCAGGTGCGGGCTTGTTCGGGTCGACATTTGTGTCCACAAGGCATACTCATACACAAGCCCAAGCCCACAAGCTCTCATCGGGGTCTAGGATTTGCACCCCCTTGTGCTTGCGCGCATGTGAGAGAGCTTCTACGCCACACAATCTTACAACTAAGATTTTGGCAAGGATATTTAAACACCTCTTTGTCTTTGTATTTTTTCAACGTGGGACTAATTTTCAAGCTTTCTCTTTTACATTTTTTCCAACTTCATGGGTGTACTTTGAGTTTCAATTTCTAATTTACCCAGGTTCTATTTTAAGCATATGAGTATACGTTTTAAACTCCTCGCGGATGACTATAAAAATCCATCTTAACACATTAAAAAAAATATGAATTGGGTCTCACTCATTTTTATACATCAAAATGGCACTTTACAATAGTGTTGAAATACCATTTTCCAACAAACTCTAAAACCAAACATCCAAAATTTTTTAAAACAAAATTTTTTGTAAGTGTTTATATATAAATTTGAGTATTTGATATTTAAGTTGTTTGATTGTAGGTGTAATGGACATGCTGATTATTTCATTAAGGGTAGTTTAGTCATTTTTAGATAAAAAATTGGCAAAAATCTATACAAAATTGTCATAGGGGATAATTTGGATCCAATTTGATAAACCAAGGGGATAAATTTTGTATTTTTGAAAATATAAGAGACAAAACTAGTATTTGGTAAAAATACATTGGATAGTGTTGGTATTTTCCATATAAACAAACAAGATAAAGTTAAAAGAATGGTTTTCAAAATTGAAAATACGAAGCATTTATTGATTTAGTAGTCAATATAATTGGAACAAAGCATTGATTTATTAGTATTAATTTAAACGGCCTAGAAGAGATCAAGATGATCAAATTTGAAAGGACGAGAAGGAAAAATTGGCCAATTAAGATTCCATGATTGAGTTGTTGGCCCCATTGCTGACATGTCATAAGAAATTAGAGGTGTAGCAAAAAAATTCGTGGTTAGTAGATGATGACATATGCATCAATAGAAGTAATGATTTTGGCTCTTTCTAATGATAATGATAATGTTCCCACGTCATTAGTGGTACTTATAGTCCCCACTCCACTCCACTCGCAGTGCCTAGTGGTGAATGCTACCCACTGTCAAAAATTATGCAATTTGCTTTTCTTTTCATTTAAGTATATGTCCGCGTAACATATGAACTTATCGGACTTTTTTTTTAAAAAAAAAAGAGGGAAAAATAAAATAAAATAAAACAACATTGGTGTTGACGAAATTTGTACTAAATCAATCTTATAGTTATACCACACTAAACGACGTAGGAAATCACTTCAAAAAAATCAGGTGCATACATCTAAACATGCAATATAAAAGAACAATATGGTGCTAAGCACCACTTTGAACTGGTGCAAGTGAGCATAAAATGCGTCAATAGCATATATGATATAGGTCCAATAATTACAATAAAATATATTTAATTACATCAAATCATTATTTTTTCACCCTTAATTTTAATTCCTCCTTTTTTTCCCCTAAAATAGCTAAAATTAGCCGTTTCATCAATTTTTATGCTGAGTACAAAAATATATCAATATATCAATCTTTGTACTAGCTATATTAGTTTTTTAGATTAAAACTATCAATATTTCAGTTTTTATACTTGAGTACATATTATATCTGATGAAGTGAATTGGATATATAAATAGTAGAACTGGCATACTCTGTTATTTTGTTAAAGAATTTGGACAACTGATATTTATTTAATGTGGTCCTAGAATTCTCCATTCACTACGAGTTCCTATGTAATAATTTCAACTATTTATGATATTCCTCATTCGCATTTTATAAGAAGAAAAATATAGTAATCATCGCAATTGGTTGGGTTTATAAATGGTTTAATTAAAAAAGAGGGAAAATGCCAAAAGTGAAAGAGAGAAAGGTTATAACAATGAAGTGAGGATGAGGAAATTCGTCAAAGTGTTAGTAGCTCATGGAGCATTAGATTGGTCAATTTAGGTTTTACAATCCAAATCTAATTCGTGGACATGGCGTGGTGTGGGCCATGTGTATTTGTACCAATTATTGCAATTTGCAAATTGCAGGCAAAATGTGGTCCATATGATGGGACCCAAAGTTGTAGAATGATTTAAGGAACTTATGATGTTGGCGTTGGCCCACTTTTAATTAGCATTTAGGTATCATCTCCATTATGTGTTGGAATCCTGACCCCCTAAGCTGGTGGAATTGGAACCAACGCTAATATTCTTATTCAATATAAGACTTGATATACTCATACAAATTAAAGTAAATTCTAGTTTATTTTCTTGGAATGGGGGAATTGGTGAATGAAGTACTTGGAACTACCAATAATGTACTTGTTTTTATATATCTAGAGAATTACCCTTCTATTTTTAACTCTTTCGTCATATTACTTGATACATTGATTATATTAATTTTTTTTTAAATAATAAAAAAAATCATCGTAAAATCTACTTATTACGTAAAAAAGTAAATTCTAGTTTATTTTCTTGGAATGGGGGAATTGGTGAATGAAGTACTTGAAACTACCAATAATGTATTTGTTTTTATATATCTAGAGAATTACCCTTCTATTTTTAACTCTTTCGTCATATTACTTGATACGTTGATTATATTAAATTTTTTATATTTTAATAATAAAATAAATCATTGTAAAATCTACTTATTACATAAAATTGACGAGTCAAAAATTGGTAACTAGAGCACTTGGAATTACCACTAATATACTTAGTTTTATATATTTATAGGGACATCGCTCTATTTTCTACTTTTGAGCCTTATTTTTTGATATATAGATTATATTAAAATCTTTCAAATTGTGTATAATCTATATTTTATGATTATTACTATACACTAATATATTCAAGAGTTTTATGAAATTTTTTTGAAATGTGACTGGATCCATTCTTCCGCTGCACATCTGATTTTCAAACCAACAATTGGTATGCATATGATAATGAATGGATAAATTTCATATGATGGATGTATGATTGATATTTGGTCATTAATCATATGGTTCCCTAAGATTAATTTTTTTTTTGCCATTTAATTTTGATTAGATCAAAATTGTACATCCAATTTTTTTTAAAAGGTTTAGGATTTTGTATATTTTGTTTAATTTTATTTGATGGAGATCAAGTGCTGAATCTAGAGAAGACGACGCAGAAAGAAGAAGAAAAATTAGGGTTTCTCACTTTGATTTGAGGCTCTAAGTGAGTCACTAAAAGACAAAAATGTGAGAGGGATTTCTACTTGTTGTAGCCAGTTATGACAGAAAAAAATATCAATAGCGTAAAATCATTGGTATATAAAAAATATTAAACTGAAAAGTGTGGGGTTGAACTATAAAATTACTATAGAAATACTATTCACTTTATGCAACTTGGCTACTTTGGGCTTGGATAAATGATATGCTTATGTTTCATACAATATTTATACATGTTTTCCATTTAATTTTTTGCTTGATTATATTTGTTCTAAAAGTCTTTATCTTAATTTGTGGTATTTTGTTAAATCAAGCAGGGTCTGAAGTATTTATGCAATATAGAGCTTAAAGTAGTATTTTTCTAAAAGAAATTTGAAATATTCAATAGAGGGCCAAAGTATTAAATTCTAAAAGAGCAAGTGAAAATTAGGTCTCGTATGCCATTTTTAGAAAACAAAATTAGAAAAATATAGTGGGCTTTGTGTTTTTAGATCCGGTACGATTCTTCTAAAAAAATACCATTTTTTAAACAAATATTTAGGAAAACACTTTTTTTTAAATAGTAACTAGTAATCGGTAACCAATTTTCAAGTACTGGTAACTAGTTACCAAAGTTATTTATAACTGGTAACCGATAACTAATTTTCAGAAAACTTTTAAAAATGGTATTTTTAGACCGTTATAAAAATACCATTTACCAATTATATACTGTTTATTAATTTCGGTATTTCCTAATAACTTTTAAAAATAATATTTTTCTAATAAAAACATACTGGAATTCGAAGAAAAGCTTACCGCCATATTTTTGTAATTCTTTGTGTTTTTCATAGGTAAAAGTGTTAGAAACCCAAAGATCAAGTATATAGGAAGCCCAAAAGAGTGCACGTGAAATTGGAGTTAACTTGAGTGCTTGACCTTATAACTTGCGCAAAGATTAATCATATATTTATAAAAACACTTTGCTTGAAGAATTCGTGGAGAATTCAAATCGGGTCAATGACTTGACAAAAAGAAATGGGCCGAGTCCAATATGAGTATTGCACCACGTTAAGATTGTAAATTGGGCTTAGCATGAGTTTATGGTGATTTATTTTTAAAATAGTAACTAGTAACCAGTAACCAGCTTTCGAACACTAGAAACTAATAATCAAATGTATTTATAACTGGTAATTAGTAACCAATGAAGTAGTAACCTTTTTAAAAATGATACTTTTTTAAAAACTTTTAAAAAAGATATTTTTCTTTAAAAAGGCGATATGGAATTGGAAAAAAAAATTGATCCACCGTATTTTTGTAATTCTTTTTAGTTTTTAGAAACAAGTAACTATTAAGTAATAAACATTTTAAAAATGGTATTTTTTAAATTTTTTTTGAAAGTGATATTTTAAAAAAATGGTATGAGAATTGGGAAAAAAACTGACCCATGACATTTCTGTAATTCTTTTTTGTTTTTTTAGGTAAAACTATTAGAAACCCATTTATATATAAGGATTAGGCCATAAATGGCCCTTTTTGAAAAGATTTTGAAAAATGAGGATTTAAAACAAATGACCTTTTTCCAGATCAATTGAAAAAGTAGCCCTTTTTTACACATATTTAATAAATGACTGTTTTATAATTTTATTGTGATAAATAGCCATTTTTTAGTTGATCTATTTTTTATACAATAAATCAATATCATATAAAGTAAATCAATTTTTTTAAAAAATTAATCAATATATTTTGATATACTAAATATGAAAAAGGGTTTTTTTTTAAAGTAATTTTCAAAATTCGGTCATTTTTCAACAGTATTTAAAAAACGGTCATTCTGCAAACTATGATCCAAAATTTGGCCATTTGGCTAAAATGCCTTTGAAATACGGTAAGTCTTTTTATTCCCAATTTAGTTGTCGCATTTTTTAGAAAAATATAATTTGTTAAAATTATTTTTTCAAAAATACTATTTTTTAAAATAGTTACTAGTTACCAGTATTTGAAGCTAGTTATCGGTTACCAGTTATAATACATTCTATTTTTTTCTTTGGTTCTCCTCCCTTTTGTCTTTTTTTTCTTTTTTCTTTTTATTATTTTTCCTATTTCTATTATTAGTTTAAATATTTTTTTCTCACACTTTTTTTTTAATTTTAATTACCTTTAGTTACTAGTTACCAGTGTTTGAAAACTGATTACCAGTTACTAGTTACTATTTAAAAAAGTGTTATTTTTCTAAAACCACTTTAAAAAATGATATTTTTCCAAAAAAAAGGTAGTACAAGAATTTTAAAAAAAAATGACCAACTGTATTTTAGTACTTTTTTTTTTTTTGGTTCTGCACGTGAAAGTCTTACTAACCCTTTATATAGGGGTTCTTACAAAAAAACTAGGCCAAAGTATGAAAAATTGAAAAATTCCTGATGGGCTAAGCTTTTTAATAAATCATGGATTTATTTAGAATGATATCATTTTTCAAAAGTTTATTTAGAAAAATAACACTTCTCAAAAATATTTAAAAAAATGCCACTTTTACTTCGAAATTTGTACTTTTCGAAGTACTCGAGATAACTAATCAGGTTACTTGACCGGTTACCTCAGGTATTTTATTAATTTGTAAAAAATGATATTTTTATAAATATTTTTAAAAGTGGCATTTTTCTAAATAAATCCAAAAATTTTCAATTTTTCTTTTGAAATTTTACTAGATAAAATCAAATTCCCATTTATATATGGGTTTTGGATATTGGAATCACTTAAGGGATATTCACGTGAAGCAAAAGAAAGAAATAAAAGGACATAAAAGAAAGGAGGCCTGACATTTCACACGCTGTGAGTGGTAAGTAGATACATGAGAAACTCGGTAAAAGTCCATTGGCAGGTGATGAAATAGATTTTACGTTACTTCAATCGTACTACTGATGTCGGCTTGATTTATGGGAGAAGTATTGTTAGATGTGTAGATTCGACTTATGCCAGATCTAGACAAGAGAAGATCCTTGACAGGATATATTTTTATTCTTTATAGATGTACTATCAGCTAAAAAGTAACATTGCAGTCAATCATTACTTTATCAGCTACTAAGGCAAAGTAGCAGTAAAGAAGCAATTTGGCTTCAGGGTTTGCTTGGTGAGGTGGGATTATAGTCCATAGATATAATAGTCTATTGTGACAGTCAAAGCGAATACATTTGATGAGGAATCAAATAAACCATGAACAGACCAAACACATAGATGTTAGGATACACTTTATTCGAGACATAGTCAAGGCGTTATTACGATTAAGAATATTTCAAGAGTAAATAATCCATCAGATATAGTTACAAGCCTGGTACCAGATGGTGCCAGGGATCCATATGCGCCTCCGAGGCACGTGTACCACACCAGCCAGCTTCCACCACTGATGCTGGATCATTGCAACATCTAATGTACTCCTTTTGTCGCCCTTGTCCTGATGACATGCCTCATAACCTCTAACTCTGTCATCAAATAGGCGATTAAGACACACTCTTTCTCAGAGAGAGTGAGATTCAAAAAGAGGTTGCTAAATTAGAAAAAATAATGGCATATATGACAAAAATTTCAAAAAATCATACCTTCGAAAATATAATTCCAAAAAATACAAATTATATATTGTCCAAAAGATAATTAATTTCATGTAGGTCCGAAAATTAATTTCATATAGATTCTGAATATATCAAAAGCATAACAGATCAAGTAACGATGTGATCATAATAAACAGTCAAACATTCGGGAAAAATAATTTTTATCCAAAAAATCTTCCAAATCATAAATCAAATAACCTCCAAATTTTTATGGCAGAACATATACCTAAAAATCTACCACATATTAAAAAATCAAGGCCAAATAATAACCAAAATTAGATAAACCAAAGACATGGTAATACATAAGTGTTTTTGGTTTAAGAGTTCATCTACCTCTCTCCTTAGCCTTTTTTTTCCAATGGATAACAGAACCCACCTATGTTAGAATCATAGATAGTGGTAGTACCAATTGAATCTTTAATCAAACTGCCTGTCTATGAATCGCTTTGATACTTCATGTTCGTTATGGAAAGACTCCTCCTTAAATACTCGTGGTGAGTGGTGTTATAAGAATAACTACTACAATTTTCACCACTCAAGAGTACTCACTAGAATACTTTAGAGAGAGAGAGAGAGAGAGAGGGGAGAATAACTACTACAATTTTCACCACTCAAGAGTACTCACTAGAATACTTTAGAGAGAGAGAGAGAGAGAGAGAGAGGGGAGAGAGCGTATTTTTTGTGTACTATTTATTTTCTAACTGTCTTAGAAAAAATAAATGGCCTGAAGAATACGTACGCATTTTCTCTTCTATTCGAATAACAATATTTTCCTATTCCATAGTGAATAGGAAATATTCCTTAATTAACAGTAATCATTAAGATTGAATGCACTAATATCGTATTAAGCACATTCACGTCTCTATCTATTAAAGAAAATAGTATGAATGCATAATGTATATTAAATTTCCAATATTCTATTTTAATGATGGAATATATAAAAATAAAGCCTCATTATTATTGACTATTCTCCATTTATATTAGTCCATATGTATTGGGCTATACACTAACTATGAGAGTTAGTGTGCCCAATAAGACTTCGGGCCAGAAAAAAAAAAAAGAAGAGGAAATTAGACCCAGTACCCGTTTTTGGGCTGGATATTTTCAACTTGCCTGTTTTTAAAATGTGAATAATATGTTACCCGTGTTTGCACCTACGTTTCCAATTTTACCCTTGGGCCTGGGGCCTTTAGACTCAACTATTCCTTTCCTTTCCCTATTCGCGTCTTCCAGAAGTCTCTCCCTCTCCCTCTCTCTTCCCGCTTCATCTCCCTCACCGTCTCCATCTCTCTCTCTCTCTCTCTCTCTCTTCATGATTCGGTAGCCATCATCTTCTTTATTGGGTCGTAGCCATCATCTCCATCATTGAACCAGTTCAAGAACTCCATTGATACACTGTTTGTTCTTCAAGTTCTGAAGGTACGGTTCTTTGCTTATGAAATTAATGTCTTCTCCATAGATTTTAATTATTTCTTTTTAGGAATAAGAGGATTTTAAATATAGGGTAGAGTCCTTGAAGTACCTATAATTTTTACAACATGCATTATTTTGCAGCTTTTTAAGATCAGTGAAGAAGTAGTGGTAGATGCTACCGATAAGAGAAATATTGCGCGCTTGATTAATCATTTGGTAAGTTATTGTGATTAATGTTAGAAGCTAGGTTACTGTGGGGTTCTAATTCTCGTCCTTCATTCCTGTATGTCGTTAATCATACGAGATGCACAACAGTTGATACCATCGAAAGAGCTGCTCTCGTATCTTGTTACAAATAAAATCAAGCAAATTTTGAAATGGATGGCAGCCTTGCATGCTCAATGGTGATGGTATTAATTGAGTGTGAGATATAAAAATAAATGAAAATTATTTTTAGAAGCCTTTGATGGATCTATTTTATTGAAAAAAGAATTCATTATCATACTTTGAATCTTCATCTTGATTCGGCTTTACCCATTTTTTTCCCTTCTCCAACTTTGATATAGTGCGTGCCCAATTGCTATGTGAGGATCATGAGTGTTGGTGATGACGAAAGTACCAAAATGTAAACAAATCGTTTATTATTTCACCAAAAGTGAATCGTAAACAGATCGTTTATAGTTTCAGCAACAATGCTTACATTTTGGTACATTTACGGATTCACTTTTGATGAAATAATAAACAATTTGTTTACGTTTTGGTATTTTTAATGAAATTGTATACCACTTGTTTACTATTCAGTAGTTTTAAGCAATTTAGGGAAACTGTAAATTATTTGAGCACTTTTTGTCCCTAGTTCTTTTTTTTTTAGCTTGTTATTTGATTAATTTCTTAACTAATTCTTCTAAGCTGATGCACATGTACTGCTGTCTTTTTATATACTGGAGATCATGGTCTTAATGTCTTAACTTCCGAGAACTTTCAGTCTAGATTTGAGGATACCAAGCCCTGGCTAATTCAGGTATAATCACTTTCTAGAATAGGCAGCAATTTACACTACTGGTGTAATCAGAGTTCACTTTTTTTTTTCCCCCTTCTCTCATGTTCCTCCTCTTCCATCCAAAGTTCTTTAATAATAATAAGTATATATATATATTTTTTTTTGCTGAACGTAAAATTAGCCTTTGATGGATCTATTTTACTGGAAAAGGAATTCATTATCATACTTTGAATTTTCATCTTGATTCGTTCTTACCCATTTTTTTCTCTTTTCCAACTTTGATATAGTGCGTGCCCAATTGCTATGCGAGGATCATGAGTGTTGATGGTGACAAAAGTACCAAAATGTAAACAAATCGTTTATTATTTCACCAAAAGTGAATCGTATATAGATCGTTTACAGTTTCAGCAAAATTTTTTACATTTTGGCACATTTACGGATTTACTTTTGATGAAATAATAAACAATTTGTTTACGTTTTAGTATTTTTAATAAAATTGTATGCCACTTGTTTACTATTCAGTACTTTTAAGCAATTTGGGGAAACTGTAAACTATTTGAGTACTTTTTATCCCTAGTTGTTTTTTTTAGCTTGTTATTTGATTAATTTCTTAACTAATTAATGAGATAGTGTGGATTTTATTTTATAGTGCTACAGGATGGTTAAAAGTGCTCTTTCATCTAAGAGTAAAGGTGTGACGTCCCCCGATCCCACACACGTACGTGAGAATATTCGTAAAATTATTTAGTGAGATCGGGAGAAGCCACTCAACTTGGAACTGACAAAATCGGGAAAAATTTAAACTTTTTATGCTTTCTGGGAGAAAAAGGGAAATTCTACTCACTCATAATTATACGTAGTCTGATGTATACATATATACATACTCACATAGTGGACCTCTCAGGAAAATATACATAATGTACAGACTCAAAAATAGCTTATCAGGAAACCACAGCGTCAAAATGCTCATATACACAAGCCGCGGTCAGAAAGTCGGCGCTCCTCCTCTATCTCATATATCATCAGTACCTTCTGCAATGTAAGAATATTTATGAGTATAAAACTCAGTAAGTAACATATGCAGATGCAGAGTGCACACGACAGAGGACAAATAATCATATGATTGGGATCCCTGTGTATATTGTATTGCCTGACAAGACCGTGAATCGCATACTGAGCCACTCAGATAGCATATAACATATCATGAGCAGTATGGAGGTCTCGAGTCCCAAATACATCTCAAACCCCTCTGTGTACTGCAGAGGTCCACCCCATACCGCCATCAGAGTGTTCCCGAAGGAACCATATTGTCCCCGAAAGGACCAGAGTGTTCCCGAAGGAACCAGAGTGTCCCCGAAGGAACCATATCACAT
>JXTC01000022.1:92563-137661 GCA_002914845.1 Trema orientale
TAGTGGAGTCACAGGTAATTCTCTTGGTTTTTTGATTGCTGAATTTATTGACTCTGCAATATTAGTTGTTTGTATGTTAAACCGACGCCTTGGATAAAAAGAACAGGCCCATTTTTCAGGATTTGCTTTCAACAAATAAGCTGTAATTTTGGGGTTCAAGTCCTTCAATGTAGACATAACAGTATGGTAGTTTATACGGGAATATGCTCTTGTAGCAGCTTGATATGTAGCAACCAAACCAACACATCTGAACTTAGTCCTCAAATTTTGTTGCAAATGATGCTCACATATGCCATGATATGCATCTGGATAAATCTCGTTTACAGCTTTTGCTATACTTTTATGTCTATCTGATATGATGCACAAATCTTCGCGATCTCCAATAGCTTCTTTCAGTCTTTTGAAAAACCACTCCTATGCATCATTATTCTCTGAGTCCCCAATTCCAAAACCAAGTGGGAAAATTTGATTGTTTCTATCCTTAGCACAAGCTGCATATAATGTTCCTCCATATAAAGTTGTCAAAAAAGTACCATCTACCACTATAACAGGTCTGCAGTGCTTCCATCCTTGTATTGAAGCACCAAATGAAATAAAAAGATATTTAAACCTGTAAAAATACAAAATTTTAAGTTTCTGATCTTATGGTTTAACCATAAATAAGTTGTTCACTTTATAGATGACATTTCTTATAACTGTAAACAACTATTTTTACCTAAATAAACAGACAAAAATGTATACAAGTGGTTTACTTTGTAACTAATATCAAGTATGATAGCCTTTTGTTTTTCTTCAGTAACTATAAACAACTAGTATAGGTAACAATAGACGTGCATAAATATAGGTAATGACAAAGAAATAAACATAAAGTAAAACTTCTTTCTAAGTGTAGTGAGTGTAATAATCAAAAGTTATAAACAACGATAATATTTTTTTAGGGACTCAAGTAATCATACCTGTTGTTCTCATCTTTTTCAATTCTAGTAAATGTGCCTAGATTTTTAGATTTTAACATGTGGAGATATGATGGTAGTAATCCATAACTTTTTTTTGGATAACCTCTTATGTCTTCCAACGCAGATTCCCTCACCCTCCATGCTTTCTCATAACTAAGATCAAGTCCAAACTCTAGTCTTATGTCATTCATTAGTTCCCTCGGCTTGTATGATGCTTTTGGGTCACGCAATTTTTCTTTGAAGCAATCTCCTATAATTATTGCACTTGCATGTCTGTTTTCAGCACTTCTGCAATTCAATGAATATGTATGAATTCTCTGGTATTTGACAACTCTAAACATCTCAGTGTTCCCTAATTTCCTTGTATGTAAATACCAATTACAATTTTTATCAACACAACTTGCCCAAAACACTTTTGTGCATGACTTATCAACCCTATAATCAAAATATTTTCTCATAGAAATTGTAGCAAGAAAGCTTTGTAGTGTTTTCTTATTTGGGAAAATGAGATTCACTCTTAAGTCTTTCATGTCCATATTTGGCAGCACATGTATACGTGACTGGACCTCTTTACTTGATTCTCCAATTTCAATATTTGAAGACATTCTTGAACTTTTGACATACTCACTACTTCCTTCACTAACTATAGAAGTAACTTTCTTAACCGATGTTGCTGCACTACACATTCCTTTTTACTTGATAGATGATCCCAACTTGTCTTCCATTTCAATTATAAGTGGACAGTTCTTGTACACTTTTTCATTCTTGATCAAATGCATATACACAGCTAAATTGTTGTCATTTTCCACTATCATTCCTTTACTTGTTTCCATCTTTGCATCAAATGAAACTTTGAGCGAAATAGCACATGGATCCAAACTAAGATCTTTGTATATCTTCTCCTTCAATTCCTCAAATTTAATGTCTTCTTGTACCAAAAAAATTTTAACTTCATGATCCACGTATTTATTCTTTGTAGTCCATCTTCCATTATAAGCAATAAAAAGTGTAATTTTGTCCATACCTGCAATTTATATAATCCAAAGAAGAATTTTACTAACTATTTAAACAACTTTCCTAAAAGTAAACTAATCCGATATTTCAAAATTCAGACAACTAATACATAAATGTAAAGAATTGGTTTCACAAGTAACACATAAATGTAAACAACTGGTTTAATTTATAAATCTGCTTTGGCTATAATTAACTTTTTTTTTTCTTGATAACTGTAAACAAGAAGTTTTAACCTCTATTAGAGAGATAAAAATGTAATCGATTGGTTTCGGAAGTAAAAGTAAATAACCTGTTCACATCTATGCTTAAAAAGAACTAAACTATAAACAACGGGTATAATTTACAGATCTGCTTCAGTGCTTTGGCTATAATTAATCTTTTTTTTTCCCCGATAACCGTAAACAAGAAGTTTCAACCTCTATAAGAGAGACAAAAATGTAATCAACTGGTTTCGGAAGTAATAGTAAACAACTTGTTCACGTCTAAGCTTAAAAAGGACCTAAACTGTAAACAACTGGTATAATTTACAGATCTGCTTCAGTGCTTTGGCTATAATTAACTTTTTTTTTCCCGATAACCATAAACAAGAAGTTTCAACCTCTATAAGATAGACAAAAATGTAACCAACTAGTTTTGGAACTAATAGTGAACAACTTGTTCACGTATATGCTTAAAAAGGACCTAAGCTGTAAACAACTGGTATAATTTATAGATTTGCTTCAGTGCTTTGGCTATAATTAACTTTTTTTTTTCCGATAACTGTAAACAAGAAGTTTCAACCTCTATAAGAGAGACAAAAATGTAACCAATTGGTTTCGGAACTAATAGTAAACAACTTGTTCACGTTTATACTTAAAAAGAAACTAAACTGTAAACGACTGGTTTACATTTGTATCCAAGTATATGTACATATCAATTCTATCATTTATTCGTATAGGAAATAAAATCTAATTAATAGTAAAGCAGCTCATTGTTTACATCTATAAATATAATTGTAAAGAAATAGCTTTTCATTATTGAGTCACTCACTCTTTCTCCCTCTAAAGATGCAATGAAGATGATGAAAAGCTTGCGTTAATCTTCCATGGCCGATTCCGAGCTTTATTGGTAAAAATGCCTCCGGTAGGTTGTTTTTTTTCCGATGAATCAACCACAAAACTCACTCTAAGCCGATTTATTCAACGAAGATGACAATTATAGAGAGAGAAGAGAGAGTGTGTGATTTTAGAGAGAGATGAGAGAGATTTCGGGCATTTTTAGAGAGAGAGAGAGAGAGGAGAGCGTTCGGCCATTTTTAAAGAGAGAGAGAGGAGAGCGTTCGACAATTTTTAGAGAGAGAAGGAAGAGAGACCATGAAAGGGTCGATTTATTCACGTTTACTTTTAAGGGTAATTTAGGTAGTTTACAAATAAAAAAGGGTATGAGTGGAAGATTATAAAAAAAAGGGGTAGTTATGTTTAATTAAGGGTAATTGCCAAATTCCCCCTAAAAAAAATCCAACAGTTTGGTGTTGGTTTTTTATCTGACGGTAGAGCACAACTGGGCAAAAGTTAGAGCAAAATATGGAAAAAACATATATTTTATGACGAGTTGTGCATAGCCGTTAAGGTGGTTAATATTCTATACTACTGTCTGCAAACTTCTCCCCCTTTTTTTTTTTCGGAAAGCCTGCTTGATTGAGATTTGGCTCATTTTACATAATATAAATTAACAAGTCTCAACATACTCTGTTCATTGATTAATATATTGTGCCTCTTTTATATTTTATTGGACCCACGAAAGGCTATGAACCGTGCATCTTTATTTGATTACGTTTTTATGATCTATACTTTTTGTTTTTTTGTTTTTAAATCATTTAAGTTATGAAGTCCTTTGAACTGTTTGAGAATTGAGAGTCCCCATTTGTCACAGTTGGGTATAGGAGCCAATTTTGATTTGTTCTTCATGTACCAATTCGCAGATGAAACTCATTAGATTTATCTATCTTTTTCAGACTTTTATTATGGTTGGAATTTTTATATTGTTTGTACTACATTTTAGATTTGGGCATGTTAGTTTTTAATTGTATGACTTTGTTTGGTGTTGTATTAGTTTTAACTGATTTAAGTTAATTAGCTATCCTTTTGGTTTCATAGTTTGTATTTAAATCTTATTCGTATTAAATGTGAAATTTCAAATATATTTACCCACAAAATCTATATTTATCCACACATAATATTTATAAATAAATTTAAAAAATTAAACATAAATAAAAATGATTTTCACCCACTTAATTTTTCATTTTACTCGCACATAATATATATTTACCCACACATAATTATTATATAATATTTTTAATTTAAATTTATAAATCATTTTCGAAACTTTTACCTATTACACATAACAATACTTTCACCCACACATAATCACATACACATGTAACATAGATTAATCCACTTCATCGCTTCATCGACCACATGGCAATACACATCAGCACCACATCCATAGGCACGTCATCAATCAATAATAACCATGTGGTAAGCCACATGAGCATTTACATCAGATTCAACATCATATATCAATCACCACATAGTACTAATACCCACACATAAAATAAGTTTTATCCATATATATATATATATATGGGTGAAAATATAAGCTTTATCAACACAAAAATATATGTGGGTAAAAAACCTTTCTCTACCATCATTTAGACATATATCTCGACACTTTTTTTATGTGTAGGTAGACAATATAGCTCACACATATTTGACCTTTAACCCTATATATATGTGCAGGTAAAATCCTTATTTTCTTGTAGTGAATCCGCATAATTCAGTATAAAAACTTGATGAAGATGGATACTATTCTAAAGGATCTGACCCTTTTGCTGAGAGAATTTGCTTGCCACTGCAGCCATTGCAAGGTCCAACAACCACTTCCTAGAAGGCAGTAATTATTAGTACTAGTAGTTCCTTATTACAAGAGGATACAACTGTTTCTTGATATACCATTTTATAGTAGTAGTAACTACGTAATTTACCAAGGATTTAATGTTAAATATGTCAATGTATATGAATGATAAATTTTTTTGAGATCATGGTAAATAATTGATATACCCGTAATATTGAATAAGTAATTTACTATAGGTATACTGATAAATATGTAATTGTATATAAGTGATTCATTTTTATATGAGTGGTAGTTTTTTTTTTCTTTTTTTGAGGCTATGGTGAATAAATAATATACAAGTGTATAATAATAGTAAATAAATAATGTACTAGTGATATAATAGTTAATATGTCATTCTATATGAGTAGTAAATTTTGTTGATGTCATGATAGATAAATGATATATGAGTTTATAATAGGGGTAAATAAGTAATTTATCAGTGGTATAATGGTAAACATGTCATTATATGTAAGTAGTAAATTTCTTTTAAGATCATAGTAAACAAATTATATACCAGTTCATAACAGTGGTAAATAAGTAATTTATTAAGGGTACATTAGTAAATACATTATTTCATAGGAATGGTAAATTTTTTAGAAATAATGGTAGATGAATAATATACTAGTTTATAATAGTGGTAAATAAGTAATTTATCAAGAATATATTGGTAAATTCTAATTATTATAATTGACAAAGGTATATATTTGTTTATAAAATCAAAAAAGGGTTATCTAGTAAATCCCCTTTGTTCTTTTTCCCTAAATTACATATGGGCTGACATAATTGAAAAGGTCACAGTTTCCTATTGAGTATTTATAAGAAATGACTTTTTTTTTAGATCAATTTTAAAAATGACAGTTATTTTACACCTATTTAATGAATGACTGTTTTATAATTTTATTTTAATAAATGACGATTTTTTAGTTGATCTATTTTTTATAAAGTAAATCAATTTTTGGAAAAGTAAATCAATTTTTCAAAAAATTGATTTATTTTAATCAAAATATATGAAAAGCAGCTTTTTCTTAAATTATTTTCAAAATTCGGCTATTTCTTAATAGTGTTTGAAAAATGGACATTTTACAAATTATGATCCAAAATTCAGTCATTTAGCTAAAAAATCATTTTATATTGAATGGCATAAATCTATGTTACATGCGAGGTCCACTAGCCACGTCTGTCTGAGAAAGTACACTTTGGGCTTAATAGCTTATTATGTGCGCATGACACTTATTACCGTCATATATTAATAGATATGTGTCTCACATCTTTAAATTTGTATATGGATCATATACCTAAATCTTTATTATATAAGGTGTCCAATACTATATGATCAGGTATCGGTTCAAGTGAGATTTGTGCAATCTAATTTATTAATTATAATTTTCTAATAATAAACTGACACATAATGTAGAATTATTTAGTTCTAAGCATCACCATGGATGGCTTATATAAGCAATTCTAATAATCAGTCATTTGTAGAATTATAGTAGGTGTTATTCTGTGATTGGGAGGGTGGACACGGATTGGCGAACACGTAGAGATTATATATCTCTACCTATGTAGATGGTACAGCTACCATTCCCAACAGCAGAATCATCCCTTGAAACAATATAGTATTCAAATTGTGGCCACTTTACTGCGTGTATTAATATAAGTTACCCTTGATTACCAATGAATCATCCCTTGAAATATAGTATTCAAATTGTGGCCACTTTACTGCGTGTATTAATATAAGTTACCCTTGATTACCAATACTAATCCTAGCTAATCCAAAAAATTCTACATAGGTTGATGTTTTGATTCATTCAGATTAATGAAATACAGGGTTTTACCTATAAAAATAAATAAATAAATCTTAATCCAAAAATATTTTTATTGATATGTTTTAATGCATTGGGATATTGGTCCAGGACGTATAACTATCTAGGCGCGCGCGAGTAGTTTTTTCTTTCTTTTTTTCAGCTGTTTACAAGATTGACCGGTATTACTTATTAGGTGTATAAAGAGAAATTATTAACTATATCTAGCTAGCTAATTATTCAGCTTAAATTTGATGGATGGATGAATAGTCTCGATACAAATGAAGAAAAAGAAAACAAATTAATAATAATAATAATAATAATAATAATAATAATAATAATAATAATAATAATTAATTGTATACATATATTAGAGCCTAACGAAAAAGATGCTGAGTTCACTCCCATTATTATGATTGCCCTCAGGACTCATCATATGATAAGTCTTCGAGTCCTTTGACCCAATCACTCTCTCAAAATACGCTCTTAAGTAGGTCAGCTCTCCGTCGGCCGGCTGCTCCGACGTACTGTTCGAATTGACGGTAGGCCATGTGAGAGATGAAACATTCGAATTGACGGTAGATCATGCGAAAGCTAAAACATTTGAATTTACTGTTCTCCTACATACTGAGCCATATCACAAGTATGTTCTAGAACTTGAAAGATATGTTCTACGAGAATGTGAATCTGTTCTTGATCACAACAAGTTCAAGAAGAAAAACCAACTCAATTACGATATTATCAAATACCTCATCGAATTGTGTGATGAACAAGAAAGTAGCCGAAAAAGGAGCATATTTTATATTAATCAAAATAAAGCATTGAAGCAAGATGAGACCGATAGAATTCTAAATGATATCGCTACTTCGTTACATTACAGCCGAACCAGTCTACCTATTTCAGCAGTTCCAAAGGGAGTAGTTATAGGTTGCCTCAAATTCAAAGAAAGTGGTAGCATTGCAGTTGATTGTACGGAGGTCGGAGACAGTGGAAAAGAAATCCCTTATTCTGTCAGCTCTATTATGGACATCGAGAATAAAGGCGTAAAATTTATTCTGCTAGTTGAAAAGGACACCGTTTTTCTGAGTTTACTTGATCACAAATTTTATGAAAAAGTTCCTTGTATAATAATTACAGGAAAAGGAACGCCCGATGTCTCGACTCGATCATTTTTGAGGAGGTTGAAAGTAGAACTTTATCTACCAATTCTTGGACTTGTGAATGGGGATGTATATGGAGTCCAAATTTTGTCCGTTTATAGCTACGGATCAAAACAAATGCCGTTTGACAACGAAAATCTAGTAACTCCAAATATTAGGTGGTTGGATATTTGGCCTTCAGACATAGAGAAATATGATATACCGGATGAATCCGTAACTACCTTGTCTGAAAGAGAAATTGGCATTTTGAATACAATGTTGAGTGTTGATGCTCCAATTGAAAAAAATAGGAAATGGAAAGCCGAGTTGACTTTGATGATTAATAGTAAGAAGAAGGTGGAGATTGAAGCTTTGTATCACTGTGGGCCAAATATTTTATTGATTCCATTTTAACAAAAAGATATATGATTTAGATTTTGTGTAGCCATTAGGGAATACGTAAGTAAACTACATTGAAGTTTACCTTGTAAAGTTAAACCAGATTCTGAGGAATACAGTTGTTCTGATTTTTCTTTCCTGCTCCTTGTGCTAGGAAGTATCTGTGAGAAATTTCTCTGGCTCTCTAACGTTATTGTCTTGTTTGATGTTTTTTCTGGATGAATCCTACTGGAGGGTACTTTTAGGTTCTTCAGAAGAATCTTTAATTCTGTATATAACATTCTAAGATGGTCAGATTTTGCTTTGTTATACGAATTTTTACTCCAAAGAAGCAAAGGTAATTTAGCGAGGAATAAACCTTGAGTCTTTGAGCTGAGTTAATGTTCTGCATATTGAATAAGTTCTTGTAGAAATTGCAGTATCTCTGGTCTAGATGGGTAGGAAAAGTAAACACATCATGTATCTCAATGTCTCCATTGACTCTTTCAAGTGTTTTTTTTTCCTTGTGAATTGTAACTAATAACTGGGTTTCTCTGAATTACTTAGAAAACTTCACTTCCTGCTGCCTTTGCCTGATTAAAGATCTGCAGATCTAGTGCAGCATAGGTTATTGATCTGAAATCCAGCAAAAAGTGAGTTTAACATGTTCAAGTTAAAGAAAGTTTCCCTGTTCCATTTAAGTTTGAGTTTGGAATGTAATTTTCTTACTTAGCTCCAAAGAGAATGTCATCACTGCTGCTATGAGTTCTCCACCTTTTTGCCTTCTTCTCTAGTTAAAGATCCCGCCCACCCCTCAACTAACGCGGTTTTAAGATATTATGTATTATACGTATACATGTGTGTGTGTATATATATATATATGTATGTGCATTTTCAGGCATGCCAACAATCATTTTGTAGATAAGAAAGAGCAGCAACGATTGGCCACGGGCTTGGAATTGGCCCAACAAATTGCTTTTGCCCCTCCACCTCCTTCTCTGGTAATCTTAATTAAGATCACTCCTTATTAGCTGTCTTCATTTCCCCATGCATATCTTAAAAATAAAATAAAATAAAATAAAGCCTGATTTTCATGGCTGCAGCTCAATCTGTTGTTGATTTATATTCTGTTTTGATACTTCAGTAGTGCAGCCAAGTAATCAGTGACTTGCCATTTGAATTGGGTTTGGGCTTGCCGCGTCATTATTTACTTAATTATGCCTTAGAAATTAGGCCTCACTTAAATTATATTTATCACATAATTTGTTTGGCATCGTGTATATTCAGGGAATCAATCACAAATAAATTATATAATCCCAAAACAAATTAGTTTATACATATATGGATTTGTGAAGGTTTATGAATCCATTTTCGAGAATATTAATTATCATGATTCTATAAAAACAACGCTAATTTCAAAATAGAAATTAGATTCCTACTGAGTTTTATGAGCTTACCGCTTCTCTATCTTTCCCCTTTTTGGTGTTAATGTATTTAAACTAGATTTCTAGCTGTCAAGTGAAAGTTGCTTGAATTCTTTTGTGATTTTATTTACTTTGGGGCTTTGTATCAAATTTATTCACCCATTCAATTTCTGTAACCTACCATTTAGCCATGTTTTTATGATGAAATGCAAATAGGGATGCATGAGGACATTATAAAATTATTTTTGGACATTGGTTTCCTTATTTTAATTGGGCATGTTTGACATAGTTTTCAAAAATTACTTTTGGGCAAAAAATTATTTTTAAGAGTATTTTGATAAATTGTCAGAAATCTTTTTTTATTTTTTTAATTAGAATATTTTTTAATAAAGCATACACCCACTAGCTTTTCCAAGAAGATTTTTTTAGATTTTTACTTCAAGAAGTAAATGTTATCCCAAATGGGCCTAATACTGAAACTTATAGATTCTATCCTTTACGGACTAAGTGAATTTTCTTAAATTTTAAAACGTATAATTCTAAAATAAACAAATTTTGATGAAATAATTTCTTTAAAATTGAAATTTATTAATGTTGTGATCAAATTTCTGTATTTTAAATACATGATTAGTTCTAAATTATGCAAAATAAATCTTTAAATTTGCAACCTTGGATTTTAGGTAGTGATGTAAGCCGATGAGCAAGGGCAGACGGAGGAGGGGACGAGTGGGGGCCATTGCCCCCTCTCATCTTTTTAGTTTTATTAGTTTTACCTATAAATTTTTAAAAAATTTAAGTTATGCCCCCACTCAAAGTTTTATATTTCAAATATGCCCCCATTTGCCCCTTTTGAAATTTATAAGTTTTAAATTTTACATATAAATTTTCAGACAATTCAAGTTACACCTGCTGGTGTTAACTGGAATAAATTTCCGGAAAATATTTTTATAAAATCATTTTCAAGAACACCATAGTTTTGTAAAATCGAGAAACGCAGCGGAATTAGTCGTTTAAAATTTTTGTCTTTACAAAATCGTTCGGATCGTAATCTAACGTAAATTAACCCTTGATCTAGACAAGAACAATACCCGGATTTAGTCCATAACCTTCTCGTCTTCTCGTCTATTCTGGAAAGCTGTTTGATTGAACCAGTGGGTGGTCACCTTCTTGATTCCTAACAAAGAGATCCGCCGATGAACAAGAAGACAATCTCCTCGAACCAATTTCTCCGGGATGGCCGAAAACACCAAGGATCGTGAATCCTCTAGTGTGGCCGATTTTTATCTGCTTTTTCTCTCTCTGTTTTCATGTGACACTCTCTTCTCAAGGGGGTGTTTCACATGTAACTGTTGTTCTGTGCAGTTAGAGAACTTTTCTCTTAAGTATAGAGAGATTAGTAAACCCTAATTGGCTTATTGGACTTGTTGGGTTCAACTGATCATCAAAAAACTATTGGGCTTTAATTTGAGCTAGATAGGAGACCAGATGGATCCATAAAGCCCAAGCTCCAATGGACCATATACCCACTATCATAATTAACTCTTAATTATGATTAGACCTTGTCCGTTAATATTGGGGCACACCACTATAGACCCAATATTTAACTCTTGAACTAAATATCATTTATTTTTCTGTGAAGCTTATTAACAATTAATTAGCTTGATTCATTTAGCATATACTATACTTGTAGACATACCCCCTATGCAATATCGTACTAGTAGGGTGAAATTACTGTAGTACCCCTCTAGTACATATTTACCCTTGAGTTGCCATTTTTCATCTAATGGATAATAGTTGACTACGGTGTTTGTATCTGCTCATACTAACACAATCAAATTCACATAGTGAATACCGGGGCCCTGGTTTATATTATCTAAGTACTTAAAAAAACTCAAAGTAACATCATATGTATGGTGTCCATCATGGAAAACGTTCTACACATTTCGTATACCTTATCTTCCAAGATACCAGAGTTCGAACCATAAATCGGAACTAGTCCTTCAGTAACTCAAAAAGACAAAACATATAAAAGTAAGTTTATTAATCACTAAGATTAAGGTCTTCTACAATAGTGCTAGATTAGTGAACTTAGAAATTTGAGTTACGACACTTAACCTCAAATTCTAATTCACTGGGTCTTGTTCGATGCTGTTATAACTTTCTTATAACATACTAGTGTTTCTATCCGAAGACTCACTTCGATAATTAGAGACTTCATTAATTAAATAGACAACACTACATTCTATTGCATAGTAAAGTATTCCATCTTCAATATGCAGAATGCGAACAATTTAAGTTAGACATAATGAAATAAAGAATATAATGTCTCCCACATATGAACTCATAATACGAATAATTCTTTATTACTCATTTCATGCCTTGGAATCTTTTAGATGTTTGTGTAAGATAAACATACACATTACATGTATATCAATGGGACATAAACGAAATAAAAATTCATAACATGAAATTTATTAATAACAAATAGATACTAAATAATCCAATAAATATTGTTTATAATGTCTAAATAATAAACTGCTTTATAGGACATTATTCCAACAACACTCCCATTTGATAATTGAAATTTTAGTTATGCCCTTACTTTTGTATTGAAAATATCTAATTAATATAAAATGATCACCCTTAGTTTGATGTTAGAGTTAAAAGAATGGGGAAAAAAAATTCTATTTCTAAAATTAGTACATTCTTTTTTACCTAAATTAATCTTAAAAACTCAGTTAACCTCATTTGCAAAGAATAAATTAGAGAAAGAGTTAAAAAAACAAACAAACAAAAATTTCGATTAGTATTTATGCCCCACTTAAAAAACATTCTGGCTCTGCCGCTACCGGTGAGCTCACATGAGCAGCAGTTGTCATTTAGACTGCTTGAGCAGAAGACACTTACTGTTGGCCCCTATATTCGTCAATCTCTCTCAGAACAGAATGAGACTCCTTGCTGTTAAGTGATAGGGATTCTCTCATATTAACACAAACATAGGGATCATTTAATGACTTGGTTGGTATCTACCATCAAGTGGGTGTTCTAATGGTAAAGGTTGGTTTGTGTAAAGTAGTAGTTACGGATTTGAGTGGTGGGCAGCTCTCTTCTGGGTTTTAAATGTGAAGGTATGTTTCGATTAGCTTACTACTCAATGGAGAGTGTAAAGACTTATTATTATTTTTTTCATAAAACAAAAATGTGACCTTGGTATATATCTTTTTTAATATTTTGGCAAGAAAAACAAGTAATACATTGCTCATTGAGTTGAGATTTTGTCAATGCATATTACAAGTCAGATTTATTTATTCTTTATTAATTGGTAAGTGTAGGAATTGATATGTATTTTTGGGAGTTATTTAATTTTTATTTTTTTATTTGCTGTAAAGAGTAGTTTGGCGAGTTGACTTTTGTAGATCACTTCCCCACGTAGAACTGTGGGATTGATAGAGCCGTCCGGCCGTATCAAAGATTCATGGTACTACGACATATATTCAAGTTATATATTAATTTAAACGGCCACTTTTTTATTTTTCTTTCGAAACCATAGAAACTTACGGGAAAAATATATGCCTTCTTTATCAGGTGCAAAATTGAATTTTTTTGGTAAACGATAGAAGAAAAGAGACATAGCATTTCTAAGATTCAATTTTGGTCATATAAGAGCTAACTTAATATATTTTAATTTGTAATAGTTTCGTACCAAAATTATACCAAAATATCTTTACTCGACTAGTGGGATGATAAATCTCAACCAATTAGTAAAAAAATTACTTTAGCCGGCCAGTTCAGAAAACTTAGACAAATTTGGGCTTTAAGATAAAAACAAATACTATAAAAACAAAAAAAAATAAAAATAAAAAGACACTGGTTACAAAATTAAATACTAGGCTCTGTTTGGACAATAAATTTTGCTGAGAAAAAAAAAAAACGAGGAAAAAAGAAAGAAGAAAAAAGGAATGATGAGGAAAAATTTTTCCTAAAATTCTATAGAATAGTTTTTCTGAAACTACTGCCTTTCTCAATCTTTTTGTTACTATATTATACTCTCCAAACTTACACAAAAAATTTCTTCCCTTTTTAACATTTTGTTACTATATTATACTCTCCAAACTTACACAAAAAATTTCTTCCTTTTTTAACATTTTGTCCCTCCATCCTTTATTCCAATCCAAACACACATGAAAATATGTAATTCTCTTTTCAAAATTTAGGCCCCGTTTGTTTCGCCTATTTGAATGTGTGTATTTGAATGGAAATTGTGGAATGTGTTATAATTGGAATGGAAGATATTTGAATGGAAAAAATAGTGGAATGGGTTATAATTAGAATGGGAGTATTGGAATAGACCATTCAAAAACACCTCTTCCCCTCCATTCTCATCCAAGACACAAAAATCCATTCAAATAGTTGATGTGACTGATGAACCATTTGAATGGAAAAACTAAATTGTTGAAACAAACACTCATTCCAAAAGACCATTTGAATGGAAAATTTAGAGTTGTTGAAACAAACACCCATTCAAATGGATTTTCCATTCCAATAGAATGGAATGGGCGAACCAAACGGCCCCCTTTTTTTTTTTTCCCCTTTTTCCTTCTTAAAATTGAGTTCCAAATGGAACCTAAGAATTGCTAATGAGCCTTATTTCCTTAAGATATTTCATGACCAAAATCAAAAACTTTTATATGCAAACCTTATATAACAACCTACAGCTTTAATTTGTTAATTACCCATTCACAGATAGTTATTAATTAATAATTTAATCCACTAATCAAACTATAAGTCAGTACTATAACTACTAAACACAAGCAATATTTTCCAAAAACTATTCACTCCCATATCCTCGTTTTCAACTCTGAACTAATCAAACAGAAACACCCAAAAACGTGCATCCCACAACTGATTCCACTCAAATTTAAACCGCATACAGATAGAGATACATATACATATTTATATCCCACCAAACCATTCGATCGGTGGACATTGTACATACATAAGCTGAGCAGCATCCACAATCTCCCATGGCTGTCCAACAAGCACCGCCATCTTCCCAAAGGCCTCCCATCTCTCTCCAACCATCCCACAAAAGAGGCCCTTCGAAGCCCGCCAAGCTCTTCCGCCGCGTCCGCTCCGTTTTCCGCTCATTCCCAATCGTCACCCCGGCGTGCAAGATGCCCGTCTCGCTCCGGCCGGGGGAAGCCGGGCACATCCACGGTGCCACACGCATGACCGGAACCCTATTCGGGCACCGCAAAGCCCGGGTTAACCTAGCCATCCAAGAAAGCCCTAGGTGCCTCCCCACTCTCCTCCTGGAGCTGGCCATTCCGACCGGAAAGCTGCTCCAAGACATGGGGACAGTAGGGCTTGTCCGAATTGCACTCGAGTGCGAAAAGCACCCGTCGGAGAAGACGAAGACGAAGATCGTGGAGGAGCCCATATGGACTTTGTACTGCAACGGTAGGAAGTCCGGGTACGCCGTGAGGAGGGAGCCGACGGACGACGACCTAAGCGTGATGCAGCTGTTGAATGCGGTGTCGATGGGGGCCGGGGTGCTTCCGACGCCCGATTCGGCGGCCGACGGAGAGCTGGCCTACTTAAGAGCCTATTTTGAGAGAGTTATTGGGTCAAAGGACTCGGAGACTTATCACATGATGAGTCCTGAGGGCAATCATAATAATGGGGCTACTGAACTCTGCATCTTTTTCGTTAGGCTCTAAATATGTTTATTATTAATTTGTTTTGTTTTGTTTTTGTTCATTTTTACATGTAAATCGAAATTAATTCGACTATTCATCCATCCATCCATCCATCAAATTAAAGCTGAATAATAATTAGCTAGCTACATATAGTTAATTTCTATTAATTTATACACCCAATAAGTAGTAATCCCGGTCAATCTTGTAAAGAGCTGAAAAAAACAAAGAAAAAGCTACACGTAAATAGTTCATGCGTCCTGGACCAATATCCCAATGCATTAAATTTAAAACATATCAATAAAAATATCTTTTGGATTAGGATTTAATTATTTCTTTATTTGTTTATTTATTTTTATAGGTAAAACCATGTATTTCATTAATCTGAGTGAATCAAAACATCAACCTGTGTAGAATTTTTTGGATTAGGATTAGTATTGGTAATCAAGGGTAACTGATATTAATTCACGCAGTAATGTGGCCACAAACTGATGAGATTTGAATACTATATTGTTTCAAGGGATGATTCTGCTGTTGGGAATGGTAGCTGTACCATCTACATAGGTAGAGATATATGATCTCTACTGTTCGCCAATCCGTCTCCACCCTCCCAATCACAGAACAACACCTACTATAATTCTACAAATGACTGATTATTAGAATTGCTTATATAAGTCATCCATGGTGATGCTTAGTACTGCGCAACACCACATCACATTATTTATCAGTTCATTATTGAAGAATTATAATTAATAAATTAGATCACTAAAATCTCACTTGAACCGACACCTCATATAGTACTGGACACTTTATATAATAAAAATTTAGGTATATAATCCATATACAAATTTAAAGATGTGAGACTCACATCTATTAGTATACGATCTTAAGCGCCATGCACATAATAAGCTATTAAGCCCAAAGTGTACTTTCTCGGACAAACGTGGCTAGTGGGCTCCACATGTAACGTAGATTTATGCCATTCAATATAAAAGGATATTTTAGCCAAATGGCCGAATTTTGGATCATAATTTACAAAATAGTCGTTTTTCAAACACTATTAAAAAATGGCCGAAGTTCGAAAATAATTTAAGAAAATGCTGTTTTTCATATATTTTGATTAAAAAAATTAATTTACTTTTTTACAAATCGATTTACTTTATAAAAAATAGATCAACTAAAAAACCATCATTTATTAAAATAAAATTATAAACAGTCATTTATTAAATAGGTGTAAAAAAAACGGTCATCTTTTAAATTAATCTTATAAAGGGGTTAGTCATTTCTTATAAATACTCAATAGGAAACTGTGACCTTTTGTCAATTATGTCAGCCCATATGTAATTTAGGGAAAAAGAACAAAGGGGATTTGTATAAAAATAGGGGTGGCAATTCGGATTATGATACGACGACACGATACGAACACGACACGGTTTTTTGCGGGTTAGGGTCGAAGAAAAAGGGTGCGAGTCGAAATTGAGTTGACCTGTCTGACACGAATAAGAAAATTGATCGGATTCGGGTCAATCCGCTTAATCCGAACTTGACCTGTCAAAAAAGTATATACATAATTAAAATATAAAAATATTTTTTATTTAATTTGTTTATGACTATTATTATAGATATATTTAATTTGTACAATGTAAGTGTTTAGGATTATAAGTTATTAGTTATATTTATAAATTGTCCATAATTTATTTGTTTTGAAATGAGACAATAATAGATTTAGAAAAGGAAAATATAAGTAAAAAAAATAGGGGTCATAACGGGTTGGCGAGTCAGAAATGGGTTGATAGGTCAAAATCGAGTTGTGGGTTAGGTGTTATTTACCAAAGCGAGTTGTGCGGCACGGGGCGGGTCGGGTCAACCCGTTTTAGATACAAGTCAGGTTAGTATTGATGTTTTTCTAACACGACGGGTCATGGGATGGTTCAGGTTGACATAATTTGTGTATATATTAGACTTTAACCCGACACGAACCTGACCCGCCGACACGAATTGCCACCCTTATATAAAAATACCCTACTTTTGAGAGTAGAATTTACGAGATATCCATTTTTTTATTTTATGAACAAATATATCCCTTCATCAATTATAATGATTAGAATTTATCAATATATTCTTGATAAACTTATTTACCATTATTATAAACTGGTACATTATTCATCTACCATTATTTCTAAAAAATTTACCACTCCCATAAAATAATGCATTTACTAATGTACCCTTAGTAAATTACTTATTTACCACTGTTATAAACTGGTATATAATTTGTTTACTATGATCTTAAAAGAAATTTACTACTTACATACAATGGCATATTTACCATTATACTACCGTAAATTATTTATTTATCCCTATTATAAACTCGTATATCATTTATCTATATATTATGACATCAACCAAATTTACTACTCATATACAATGACATATTTATTATTATATCCCTAGTAAATTATTTATTTACTATTATAATACACTTGTATATTATTTATTTACCATAGCCTTAAAAAAAAAACTATCACTCATATAAAAATGAATCACTTATATACAATGACATATTTATCAATATACCTATAATAAATTACTTATTCACTATTACTGGTATATCAATTATTTATCATGACCTCAAAAAAAATTATCACTCATACACATTGACATATTTAACATTAAATCCCTGGTAAATTACGTAGTTACTACTACTATAAAATGGTATATTAAGAAACAGTTGTATCCTCTTGTAATATAAGGAACTACTAGTACTAATAATTACTGCCTTCTAGGAAGTGGTTGTTGGACCTTGCAATGGCTGCGGTGGCAAACAAATTCTCTCAGCAAAAGGGTCAATGTGGATAAGGCTTACTTTATGTGTGGGTATTGGTGTTATGTGGTGATTGATATATGACATGGAATATGATGTGAATACTTACGTGGCTTGCCACATGGTTATTATTGTCCACGTGATTGATGACGTGCCTATGTATGTGGTATTGATGTGGATTGCCGTGTGGTCGATGAAGCCATGAAGTGGATTAATCTGTGTTACATGTGTATTTGATTACGTGTAGACAAAAGTATTAATATGTGTAATAGGTAAAAGTTTCGAAAATGATTTATAAATTTAAATTAAAAATATTGTTTAATAATTATGTGTGGGTAAATATATATTACGTGTGAGTAAAATGAAAAATTATATGGGTAAAACTCATTTTATTTATGTTTAATTTTTTAAATTTATTTATAATTATTATGTGCGGATAAATATAGATTTTGTGGGTAAATATGTTTGAAATTTTACATTTAATACGAATAAGATTTAAATACAAACTATGAAACCAAAAGGATAGCTAATTAACTTAAATCAGTTAAAACTAATACAATACCAAACAAAGTCATACAACTAAAAACTAACATGCCCAAATCTAAAATGTAGTACAAACAATACAAAAATTCCAACCATAATAGAAGTCTGAAAAAGATAGATAAATCTAATGAGTTTTATCTGCGAATTGATACACGAAGAATAAATCAAAATTGGCTTCTATACCCAACTGTGACAAATGGGAACTCTCAATTCTCAAACAATTCAAAGGACTTCATAACTTAAATGATTTAAGCAGTGATGATATGCATTTAATAAAACAAAAAGTATAGAGCATAAAAACGTAATCAAATAAAGATGCACGGTTCATAGCCTTTCATGGGTCCAATAAAATATAAAAGAGGCACAATATATTAATCAATGAACAGAATTTATTGAGACTTGTTAATTTATATTATGTAAAATGAGCCAAATCTCAATCAAGTAGGCTTTCTGAAAAAAAAGAAAAAAGGAAGAAGTTTGCAGACAGTAGTATAGAATATTAATCACTTTAACAGCTATGCACAACTCGTCATAAAATCTATGTTTTTTCCCCTCTTTTTCGAACTTTTGGTGATTTCTAATCAACTTGGGACCATCCTCAAATTCAAAATAGGCTACAAGGTAACAACAAAATGCCAAACTTTCGAAAACAACCCTCCGATTGGTTTACTATTTTTTGCTCTAACTTTTGCCCAGTAGTACCGTCAGAAAAAAACCAACACCAAAACTGTTGGATTTTTTTTTTTTTTTTGCCCAACGTCTTATTGGCCACACTAACTCTTATAGTTAGTGCATAGTCCAATATATGTGGACTAATATGAATGGAGAATAGTCAATAAAATGAGGCTTTATTTTTATATATTCCATTATTAAAATAGAATATTAGAAATTCAATATACGTTATAGACTATTTTCTTTAATAGATAGAGATGTGAATGTGCTTAATACGATATTAGCGTATTCAATCTCAATTATTATTATTAATTAAGGAATATTTTCTATTTACTATGGAATAGGGAAATATTGTTATTCGAATAGAAGAGAAAATGCGTACGTATTCTTCAGGCCATTTATTTTTTCTGAGGCAGTTAAAAATAAATAATATACAGAAAATACACTTTCTCTCTCTATCTATAATAAAAAAGTATTCTAATGAGTGCTCTTGAGTAGTAAAAATTGTAGTAATTATTATTATAACGCCAATCACTGCGAGTATTTAAGGAGGAGTCTTTCCACAACGAACGTGAGGTATCAAGGCCTATTCATAGACAGGCGATTTGATCAGAGATTCAATCGACACCACTGTCACCTATGCTTTTGATACAGGTGAGCTCCATTATCCATTGGAAGAAAAAAAGATTAAGGAGAGAGGTAGATGAACTCTTAAACTAAAAACACTTATATAATGCCATGTTTTTTGTTTATCTAATTTTGTTTATTATTTGGCCTTAATTTTTTAATATGTGGTAGATTTTCGGGTATATGTTCTGTCATAAAAATTTGGAGGTTATTTAATTTATGGTTTGGAAGAATTTTTGAATAAAAATTACTTTTCCCGAATGTCTGGCTGTCTATTATGATCATATCGTTGCTTGATCTGTTATGCTTTTGATATATTCAGAATCTATATGAAATTATCTTTCGGATCTACATGAACTTATCTTTCGGACCATATATATTTGTATTTTTTGGAATTATATTTTTGAAGGTATGATTTTTTGAAATTTTTGTCATATATGCAATTATTTTTCCTAATTTAGTAACCTATTTTTGAATCTCATTCTCTCTGAGAAAGACTGTGTCTCAATCGCCTATTTGACGGCGGAGTTGGAGATTATGAGGCATGTTATTAGGACAAGGCCGACAAAAAGAGTACGTTAGACATTGTAATAATCCAGCATCGACTGTGAAAGCTGGCAGGTGTGGTACACATGCCTAGGAGGCGCATATGGATCCCTGGTACCATCTGGTGTCAGGCTTGTAACTATATCTGATGGATTATTTGCTCTTGAAATATTCTTAATCGTATTAACGCCTTGACTATGTCTCGAATAAAGTGCATCCTAGCATCTATGTGTTTAGTCTGTTCATGGTTTATTTGATTCCTCATCAAATATATTCGTTTTGACTGTCATAATAGACTATTGTATCTGTGGACTATAATCCTGAAGGCAAATTGTTTCTTCGCTACTACTTTGCCTTAGTAGTTGATAAAATAATGATTGACTGCAATGTTGCTTTTTAGCTAATAGTATATCTATAAAGAGTAAAAATATATCCTGTCAAGGATATTCTCTTGTCTAGATCTGGCATAAGCTGAATCTACACATCTGATAACACTTCTCCCATAAATCAAGCCGACATCAGTAGTACTATTGAAGTAACGTAAAATCTATTTCATCACCTACCAATGGACTTTTTCCAAGTTTCTCATATATCTACTTACCACTCACAATGTGTGAAATATCAGGCCTCCTTTCTTTTATATCCTTTTGTTTCTTTCTTTTGCTTCACGTGAATATCCCTTAAGTGACTCCAATATCCAAAACCCATATATAAATGGGAATTTGATTTTATCTGGTAAAATTTCAAAAAGAAAAATTGAAAATTTTCGGATTTATTTAGAAAAATGCCATTTTTAAAAATATTTATAAAAATATTATTTTTTACAAATTGATAAGATAATTGAGATAACCAATCAAGAAAAAATACCATTTTTTCTAAATATTTTTTACAAGTGTTATTTTTCTAAATAAACATTTGAAAAATGATATCATTCTAAATAAATCCACGATTAATTAAAAAGCTTATCCCATCAGGAATTTTTCATTTTTTCATACTTTGGCCTAGTTTTTTTTTTGTAAGAACCCCTATATAAAGGGTTAGTAAAACTTTCACGTGCAAAAAATATGCAATAAGAATATAAAAATATGAAATTATTAACTCTTAACATTGAATTCAAACTATCATTAAAGCTCAAAGTATAACAATCCAAGTCTTAAAAGTCCATAAAAGATTGAAATATGATATTCACCATAAGATTTACTTATATGATGTCATATGATAAATAATCATACACAAATATTCAAAATGACAAAGTTGAAATATAAACATTGAATTCAAATAACATATCATTTTGAGTTCAAATGTATCACCAATATAGATAAAATAATTCAACTAATTATGCATGATGTTTGTCATGTGAAAACTATCAAGCATTTGCATAAATATAATAGTTTAAGTAATATATATTATGCAATTTATTTGAATCATATAGAAGCAATTAATATGTCAATTAAATTTAGACTTGTAAATAATTCAAGTAAAATCATCCATACCATCCTTCCAAAAGCTCTTTATTATTTTTTTTTTTTTTTGAGGTTGGACTTAATCATCATCATTGATTTGTCTTTAAGCTCCAATCATTCAAGCTTAATATCATACCTACAACAATATCATGTATGCTTTTCTCCATGAAGGAGCCATTAGTTTCATCAAATATCACGTGCATAGATTCATCTACTACTTAGTTCTTTTATTGAAAAACTCTCTTTATGCATTATTAGTAATAGAGTAACTATGAAAAGTTCCAATATTAGATTTTGAATCAAAATTTCAAGTTGGCTTTGGTATTTAAAAAGAATAAAGTATTTGCATCCAAAGATCCTAAAATAACCAATATTGGGTCTTTGATCATTTTACATCACATGATAGTATTTTATTCAAAATATGTCCAATCAATAATAAAAATATTTTTTTTAATCACCAAAAGATATAATAAACTAATTTTTTTGGGCAAATTAGACTTCTAGTAATACAATCTCAAAGATAGATAAAGAATTGTTACTGATATTTATTATGCCAATGATCTTGCTTTTTTTGTTGTCTTTAAAGAATGAAATATCCACCATCATTTCTTTGTGAAAGTTGAGAGCGTGGTGAAGTTATTGATTAAGTTCTTGGAACAACCATTTTCTTGCTTGTTCCTACAACAAAGATTCAAATTTGGGTTTTTGGTACCCACATAACTTTGGGTCCTTGGGGGTTAGTCTTTGAATTCTTTGGTACCCATTCTTGTTTGACACTAAAATATGCATTTTTCTTAATAGAGCATGAAAAATTTGTATGTTTATTTTGGTTGCAATAAGTACATGCATACTTTGAGTTACTATTAGATGTTGCTTTGACAAAATAATTTTTGAGATACTTTTATTTTATGAAAGTTTTGTATTCTATACCTCCTTTGTCAAAAACACATCTTTGTCCACCGAGTATTAAATCAAAATTCTTCTTTCTATTAGTGAACTTGTGGACAATATTGATTAAATCCAAAACTTTTTCTTTTAAGGAAGCATTTTCATTTTTCAAAGATGCACATCTATCACATGTCAAAATAACTTCCTTTTCTTTTGAAAACTTTTCAAGTTCTTTCGATAAAAGAGATAATTTTTTCTTGAGAGCTCTATTTTTCAAAATAAACAATTTATAGTTATGATGCAATTTATTAAAGTCATCAAGTAATTCCCTATATGATAACTCTTCTTCATCACTATCATTATCAAAATCATCAAGTAAGTCATCATTGAGATCAAAAGATTTTACCTCATTATCGATAGCCATGAAGCACACGTTATCAATTTCCTCTTGAATTTCTTCATTTGATTCATCGTTTCCATTATCAACCAATGTGACCTTCATTTCCTTTTCTTCTCCCTCATCTTGATTTTTGTTCTTGATCATCATGATCTCATGAGAAATGAGAAATTTGATAAGTTCTTCTAGAGTCACATTGGTGATGTCTTTCTCCTTTTGGATAGCAACCTCCTCCTTTTGATATGCTCTTGTTAAGATTTTTAGAACCTTTGTTACCATTTCGGTATTGCTATAAGTTTTCCCAAGAGCATGAAGATCATTAGTGATGTTAGTAAGTCTCATAAACATTTGAGCAATAGATTCATCACTTTTCATTTCAAATAAATCATAGTCATGCACAAGCATATTAATTTTACTTTCTTTAATTTGACTTGTGTTTTCATATGAGCTTTCAAGCATTTTTCATATTTCATGTGCACTAGTAGCCATTTGTACACTATTATAAATATTTACATCTAGACTACATAACAAACAATGCAAAGCATATCCATAACTAGAAAACATGATTTTGTCAAAATCATCATATTCATCTAATTCTTTTTCAACAAGTTTATCATGAAATATTTTTCAAGGAATATATGGACCTTGAACAACAATATTCAATAAATCATCACCCAAAAATTTAAGAAATTTAAGTATTTTTTGATTTTCTAAATATTGTAATAAATACCATTGAAAAATGGTGGTCTAGTTGAAAACCCCTCATTTGAAAGATTTTAAAAATTGTTTGGGTTCGCCATCTCAAGACGGTTAAGTTTTTAAAATTTGAGCACCAAACTCTAATATAAAATTGTTAGCCCAAGATTGACTACCCAAAAAGGGGGTGAATTGAGTTTTAAAACTTTTGCAGAAACTTTTCAACTATATAAAACTATAGACCACTATTTTTAAACTCTAAAGCTAAACAAACAATATTACCAAGTATATAGCAATAATATTAAGCAAATTAAGCACATTATATATCAAATACTCAATCAAATAGCTTGCAATAAGGTAAAGAGTGTAAGGATAGAAAAAATACAAACCCAATTTTTACGAGATTTGACAAACACGACGATTTGCCTACGTTCCTGGTCCTCGGCAACTTGCTTTGAACTTTCCACTATCGGATCAAGATTATGGGCTTGACCGATCCTTTTACAAACGGAGTGAATTCTTCTTAGGTACACCCTAGCCTTTCCAATAGTCTTGACTCCGGCTCTACCACGCCTATCCTCGGATTATTTTGACTCCAGTGACAACCTCACCTACACAAATTATTTTGACAATGGTGCCAATCTCACTTATACCGAGTTGTTTATGACTTTGGTGCCAACCTCACCTCACACTCAATGATTTTCAATAAACAAGAGTGAAAACTCACTCACAAACTCTCTCTTTCTAAATATTTTTAACATGAAAAAAAAACTTTTTGAGGATATTTTGGCTAGATTAAAAATGATATTTATTTTCAAACTTCTAAAATAAAATGACCATTTAAACCTTAATAAAGTTTGAAAACTCTTTTGAAAGTACTTGAAAATTCTTTTGAAACTATAAGCCAATGTAAAGAGAATTTATGTGCAATGAACTAAATCAAATACAAGACTAAGACATGAAATATACCCTATCTAGACACGGTCTTGTATCTTGATTTTTCATCTTCAAGCTTGATTCTAATAGGTCCATATGCATCCATCTTCAAGCTTGATTCCTTGATTAACTTGAGCTAAAACTTTAAAACTATTATTTCACTACACACTCAAGTTAAATCATTAGTACTAAATCAAATATTTGTTATCTTCAAAATAAGATTGAGTAAGATAGAAACCTTAATTTCTCAACAACTAGTTACCAATTATAAGAGTGATGACTATTTGTTGGTTACTAGTAACTAATTTAGTTACAATTTACCAATTATAGGATCGGTTTTTGGTAATCGGTAACTAGAGATGACCATTTATCAATTTGGTTACTATTTCTAAACTGGTGAGCAGCAACAAGACAGGTGACTGGTAATTAGTTACCATAACTTAGTTACATGTATTAAAAAAATGTCATAATGAATCAAATATGACAAATTCTCATAAAAAAGGACGAAGCCAACATGCTTATCAGTTTGGTTACCAGTCTTGTTACTACTAACTAATTTGGTTACCAGTCTTATTATTATTAACCAATTTAGTTACTAGTTACTCTTGTTACATATAATTAATCTCGTTATGTAAGTTACTAATTTGATTACTCTAGTTACTAATAACCAATTTGATTACTAGTTACTTTGATTACTTGTTACTAATATTATTATGGCGGTTACGAATAATTAATCTAGTTATTGGTTTCTAAACTTGTGCTTACTATTTATAAGACTAGTAACCATAACCAGTTTGGTTACTAGTTTTTAAACTAGTGACTTTTGCTTTTAATAAACTTTTGCTTTCTGGATTTTTTTTCCTTTTTTTTGCTATTTTTTTAAGAATATATTTTTTTTTTTTAAAAATCTTTTTCTTTTTTTTCTCTAAAAGAAAAGTGGTTGGCTACCCTTTAAGGACAAAAATACCTTTTTGTTTGAAAAAAAAAAATTAGAACTATAACAAATGGAAGCAAAATATAACTTTGATTAAGAAAGAAATTAGAT
Organism: Trema orientale; assembly: GCA_002914845.1. Taxonomy (NCBI): domain Eukaryota; kingdom Viridiplantae; phylum Streptophyta; class Magnoliopsida; order Rosales; family Cannabaceae; genus Trema; species Trema orientale. The sequence goes on from JXTC01000022.1 coordinate 118,538, forward strand.
TTGTCATCTTTCAATTTAGGTGTCTTTTTTCCTAAGAAATCACACTCATTTATCATGTTTGCATCACAGCCACACGACCATCATTTCGTAGAATACTCCAACATAAGGTTTAGAAATACATAGAAATATAAAAGAAATACTAACAGAATATGATAATCTTGTAACCAATGAACATTACATTGCAAATAAGTCAGAATGCATTCTATCACAAAAGCAATTCATATCTTCAAGGGTAAATGACAAAACAAATTAAGTATATGCTGCACCATATTTCTAGCATCACCAAAGTGGAATCTTGCCTAAATGGAAACACAAAGATAACACAATCAGAAATAGGCATTATGTATTGCCAAGCCAGCTAAACTTTTGTAGCAAAACAAGTAACTACTCTATAAAATAATAATATCCCCTGAAAATTTATGGCTAATAATTTGGTTTCTATTTGGCTTTCTCACTAGTTATGCAACAAAGACTTCTACTAGTATTATAGAGTTAAATTCTATGCATGGATGAAATAACATATTGAATATCAACTGATTTTATCCCTTTTTCTCTGAATAATTATCTTCATCAAGTAGTATATTAGAACTCTGAAATATGTAATAGTACATACAATTTAGTAAAAAAAAATGACAAGAAATATAAGAAAGGATAGTGAAACAAACTACAGCTCATGACCACGAATGTGAAATTTGCAACTGCAAGATTTCTTCTTGTCTTGTAACTTTTGTAAAGTTTATTTAGCCTGGTTGTAGCCAGATTGAGCTCATTTTATGATATTGTAGACAATAATTTTCACTATTTGCTAAATAAATCTTGGGATTAAGTCGAAAACAATAGTGAAATCTAAAATGCACCGATTTTCAGTTCAAACGAAAGGATTTTTTTTGAAATATTATAAGGGATTTTAAGAAGGAGAAACTGAAACCCATAGGGGCATTTCAACAAACATGTAGAATCCATCAAGGTGTGTAAAAACACCTGAAAAATGCAAACCCCAACTTCCATATTACCTCTAATTCTGAATCCATAGCAAGAGATAGAGAAAGATGTAGATCAATAATCACAAAGAGGCTCAGATCGTGCTTGAAGTGAAGAAGAAGAAGAAGAAAAAGGAGGCGACATGAGAAAGAAATATTACCACACAATTAAACAAAATCATATCAGGGAGTGATCACCGATCGTAGCATCTGAGGCCAGGACTTAGCTTAGAAAATGTGTGTGTGTGTGAGAGAGAGAGAGAGAGAGCTTTCATAGGTCAAAGAAAAATAGTATATTTCTGAAAATTACCGTACGCAAAATAATCAAAACCTCAGTACCGTATATCTCCAATTCTTTTTTAAAAAGTCCGTGTAGTCCCTAATTTCCTCTTTTCACTAAAGGAATTACAAAAATACGGAACTCAGGGTTTTTTTTTTCAAATTTTCATACGGTTTTTATTAGAAAGTTATCACTTTTTAAAAAATATTTAGAAAAATATCATTTTTTAAAAACAGTTACTAGTTACCGGTTTCTGGGAACTTGTTACTGGTTACTGGTTACCAGTTATAAATATCTTTAACTGCTGGTTATCAGAAATTAGTTACTATTTTAAAAATGATATTTTTCTAAATAGTTTTCAGAAAATAGTATTTATCTAATAAAAACTGTACTGCACCTTAAAAAAATTTAAACCACCACATTTTTCAATTTTTTTTTTAAAAATCACCGTACAATGTCTAATTTCCCCCAATTGTAAACAGGACTCAGTGGCCAGGCCTAAGAAGCCCAAATGCCTTGGCTATTTGCTTACCCTCCGGTCTATCACCGACAACCGGCTTCACGTATCACTCTTTTTCCGTGGGCCCCGCGTTCCGATTCTAGAGTTTTCCACTACTTTAAAATGAAACCCTGCCCGTTTGGTACTCTTTTCAAATCCTGTTTTATGTTTTCAAAACAAAAAAATAAAATTAAGGATAAAAGTTGGCGTTTGGTGGCCCGTTTTTTAGAACAAAATTTGGAAATAGACACAAAAAAATCCAGAAATTTGAAAACGTCAAATTGACGTTTTCTAATCTTCAACCCAAATCGCACATCCCTCTTCGTCCCGAACCCGATCTTCTCTCTCTCCCTTCCCGAATGAACCTCTCCCTCTTCCTTTCTGTTAACCTTGCTGATTGTCGCCGAATGTTCTCGAGCCCTCACTCTCCGTCATGCCGCTGGACGCCATGGCCACAGCCGGTTCTTTACACCCTAGCATTATTTTCTACTTCAGCTGTCAAATGTATGGGNACTTTTGGGGGTCAGACCATAGAGTTTTACGTCTTGTCCTAGACAATCACCAATTGGAGCTATCTATTGGAACCCGACAGAAGAGCTTTACTTTCGAACCATTTTGGGTGGGAGACAGGGAGTGCAAAGAGGTTATTACGGCAGCATGGCCCATCTTGAACCAACCAGAGACAATTGAGATGTTTGAAGCAACTTTAGCAGCTTGCTCTGCTGATCTAGTGACCTGGAGTAAACAGAAATATGGGCATGTGCCTACACAGTTGAGGAATACTATAAAGAAACTTGCGTTGGCAAATAACGGCAGTCGAAGTGCAGTAAATTTGGCAAATATTCGGAAGTTAGAAAAGGAAAGGGACAGACTTTTATTTCTTGACGAAGAATTTTGGCGCCAACGATCTAGAGCCGATTGGTTAAAAGGAGGGGATCGAAACTCAAAATTCTTCCATGCTAAAGTAAACCAACATAGAGATAAAAAACAAATTGTTGGTTTGGAGGATGAGTCTGGAAGATGGTGTGAGGACATGGGAGAATGCAATGCTATTATTCAGAGATATTTTACTGCTATCTTTCAAACCAATAATCCGAGTGTGGCTCAGAAGCATACAATTCTTGATGGGATCCAATCTAGAATTTCGGACGAAGTGAATGAGCTACTGATGGCTTATTACTCTGACGATGAGATTCAAAAAGCAGTCTTTGATATGGGTCCTACGAAGGCACCTGGCCCAGATGGGTTCCATGCACTTTTTTATCAAAAATATTGGAGCGTGGTAGGAGGTAGAGTGACCATTCTTTGTCGTCAATTTCTTTCTGGTGAACTGTCTATTGGCCATTTGAACTCTACCAATGTTGTGCTTATTCCAAAAGTGAAAAGTCCAAAAAAGGTATCAGACTTTCGTCCTATTAGCTTGTGCAATGTCATTTACAAGATTGTTACAAAATGCTTAGCTAATAGACTAAAGTCCATTCTACCATCAATTATACATGAGTCACAGAGTGCTTTTGTCCCCGGTCGTCTCATAACTGATAATACTATAGCAGCTTTCGAATTAATGAATTCTCTGAGGAGGAAAACAGGTGGGAAAAAAGGGTGGATTGCTTTGAAACTTGACATGAGTAAAGCTTATGATCGAGTTGAGTGGTGTTTTTTGGCGGGAATGATGAGAAAGATGGGTTTCCATGAAACCTGGATTGAGGTGGTTATGGACTGTGTGTGCACTGCCAAGCTCTCTTTCATGGTTAATGGAACTTCGCATGGAAAAGTTACTCCATCACGCGGCCTTCGTCAAGGATGCCCGTTATCCCCCTATCTCTTCTTATTATGTGCAGAGGGCCTGTCCTCTTTGTTACTAAGGGCAGAGGCGGATGAGAGTATTACGGGATTCTCTTGTTCCCACCATGGACCAAGAGTTTCCCACTTGTTTTTTGCTGATGACAGCTTACTTTTCTGCAGGGCTACTCTAGATGAGATTCAATCTATCAGGGTGATTCTTCAAGTTTATGAAGATGCTTCTGGTCAAGTGATAAATTTGCAGAAGTCATCAATCTCTTTTAGCCCCAATGTTGGACTGGAGTTACGAGAGATTATATTAGCAACTCTGGGTGTGAATGTTGGTACTCTCCATGAGAGATATTTGGGTCTTCCTGCTTTTATCGGACGGAATAGGTGTCACGCTCTTAAGAACGTCAAAGAAAAAGTCTGGGCCAAATTACAATCGTGGAAAGGAAAACTTTTCTCTATGGGGGGTAAGGAGATCCTTATTAAAGCCGTTCTTCAATCAATCCCAGCCTATTCAATGAGCATTTTCAAACTCCCCATCTCTCTTTGCAATGAAATTCAAATGATGGCTTCTAAATTCTGGTGGGGAAGTACAAATGAAAAGCAAAAATGCATTGGTGGCGTTGGGACCGTTTGTGTAGGAGCAAAAAAGAAGGAGGAATGGGGTTTCGAGTTATCTCATATTTTAATCAAGCTTTACTAGCCAAACAAGGATGGAGGCTCCTTAAGTATCCTAGCGCTCTTATGACCAGAATTATTAAAGCTAAATATTACCTAAGGTATTCGCTTATGGAGGCTAAAATGGGGCATAATTCTTCAATGGTATGGCAATCTATCATATGGGGGAGAGATGTTCTGAAGATGGGGTTGAGATGGCGGGTCAGATCTGGAAATACCATTCGGGCTTTTAGGGACCCTTGGCTCCCCCGTCCAGTTTCTTTTCAACCAATTACAAGATGTTCTGAATCAATCATTGATCTCAAGATGGCGGATTTGATTTGTGCTGGTCATTGGGATATGGATATGCTCAAACAACACTTCTTGGTGATTGATCATGAAACAATTCTGAGTACTCCTTTGGGAAATACTATATCAGATGATGTCCTAGTTTGGCACTATGACAAGAAAGGCTGTTACACGGTTAAATCTGGATATAAACTTTTGACAGATGCAAAGATTGTTTCTAGCTCCTCTACAGTCGACAAAATAAGCGCGTGGTGGTCTTTCCTTTGGGCTTTAAAGATCCCCAACAAGGTCCGGGTTTTTATATGGCGAGCGTTCAATGAGATTCTACCCACCTCCCTTAATCTATCCCGGCGGGGCATTAGTTGTTCTGGTCTTTGCTCCACCTGTAGAGACGAGATTGATTCCACCTTCCACGCCCTATTATCTTGCTCTACGGCAGAAGAGGACTGGCGTAACAGCATATTCCAGCCAGTATTATCAAGCCCTCACTCTCCGTCATGCCGCTGGACGCCATGGCCACAGCCGGTTCTTTACACCCTAGCATTATTTTCTACTTCAGCTGTCAAATGTATGGGTTATTGATTTCAATTCTTTATTTTGTGGATCAGATTGAAATGTATAGGAGTGTGGGGGTATGGGTTTTGATTTGATAAATCCACAAGGCTTATAGGACTAGACGAAACCTTGATGATGAGAACGGCATTAAATTTCTAATGCCTAATTGTATCAGTTGAGCAAAATTTGCTTATTTCGTCTTATACTGATCTCTTGATTTTTTTTTTTTTTTTTTTGTAGTTTAATCACATTTTTTTTCCCGAGTCCATCTCTTGCATATATACCCCTTGGTTGGCCTGACAAAATTTACCGTAATTAGTTTCTTTATTAATAATTTTGTTATACCAGCTACATATATCTATTGATTAGGTGAAAACTATCCATAACGAGCAGATAAGTAATTTTCTCTGGCTACATTTAGTGCTGTCTCTTAATTAAATGTGATATTCATTTTTTTGTTATGTTTGGCTTCCATGGTTATCAGCATATCAACAATAATTAGTTCTCATAGTTCCTTTCTCTGTCTATTATAAATTAACATCTTATAATGACTCCTTCAATAGACAATCACACTAACAACCATGGCTAAATATCCCATTTTGATTGCCTTGGCATCATTCATTATGCTTCTAGTTCAAATCAATTGCGAGGGAGGCACCATTAATGGTCGAAGTGATTGGCAATGGCTTCTAGTATCATTAATTAATAGTAGTCTTTTTCTTCCCTGCTTTGAAGAATCATATTATTTGACTGCTATAAACATACTCTTGTTGAGAATGTTTCTTTTATTTGGTTAGCATTGTACACTGTGGGACTAATTGTATAAATGAGAATGATCATATATTGTTATTTGTTCCTAGCAATGTAGTTTACACGTTATAAGTACTATTGGAAAGTATAATGTGAGACTAATTACTCTTATATGGCAATTAGCAAAAAAAGAAATCTCATATGGTTATGTGAAATGTGATAATATTGCTAGACATATGTAGTCTCTTTATCCACATCAAAACTAATATTATGTACAATAAATTTAGTTATGTTTTTATTATGAACTTAAAATTTGAAGTCGTGTATCTTTAAAAAAATGTAGTTCATGTATCTCAAAAAAAAAAAACAATATTGTAGTTAATGCAATAATGCATCTCAAAAAAAAAGATACATTTTAGTTGTATTTAAACAAGTATTTTTAAAGAGATTTTATGTTATTATAGAAAAATAACATCTAAAAATATTTCAACCAAATGTGTCTGAATTTATTTATTGTTTTATTTTTAAATACAAAACCAAACACATTTTTATATTTTTTAAACTCAGAACTAATAAGAAAATATTCAACCAAAGGCATTTTTGGAAACAAATTTTTCTTATCAATTTTCAATTTCTCAACTTAAATACACCTTATTCAAATCACCTATTTTTAAATCACAAACCAAACGGCCCTGCTATAACCTCTATTTTCATTCAGCAGCCCGCCCCTCTGCCTCTCTCTCTTTCTCGCCATCAACAGTAAGGTTCCCCTCGGCTTCGTATTTATTTATTTTCAGTTTCAAGTTATCATCATTGTTTAACCTTTTTTATTTTTTATTTTTATTAAATCTTAGAACTCGGAAGCAGCGTTTAGAGTCAAGTTCTGCTCTTGCATTGTTTGGTGAGAACTTAAAAAATCCCCTTCATTATCTGTCTCTTCATTTATACTTTTTTTTTTTTTATCTTCATTATTCGGCAAAATTCAATTCGTGTTTTTGCAAATTTATTCTAATGTTTATTCGAATATGTCTGTCTGTCTATTATCTTTCTGTTCATTGATACTTTTTTATCTTCATTATTTGGTAATTCATGTTCTGCAGATTTATTCTAATGTTCATGCTAATATGTTTGTCTCTCCATCCAGATAGGGATTTTGTAACTCTGCTTCTCTCCCTTTCATAATTTGCTTCCTTATACATATAATTTTATGCCTTTTTTTTTTTTAATTATTCTGAAGTTTTGCTGGACTTTAGCGCTAATTTGGGAAAAAAGGGTTTAGATTTTTTACTTTTTCAACATCTTGCACACTAAGTGTTTTTTTTTTTTTTTAATAAAAAAAGTATACACATTTCCTAAAAATGAAATCTTTTGTGGCCATATTTGTACATTTATATACGTAAATATTATCTCATTGATTATTTTGAATAGAAACGTCTTTTTAATGGCGAACTAGGTTTTGCTAATGGCCTTCGTATATAAATTAGTTGGTTTTACTCTCTATAGTGTTTCTTTGTTCATATTTAGTTTATATGGTGTTTTATGTGTTTGATTCTTTTTTTGTCTTATTTCTTTATCCAAGATATCCTTAATGTCAAATGTTTTATTGATTTTATTTGAGATTATATATTAACTTTTCTATTGAATTAATCCATTGTCATCAGGTCGGTGTTTTGTTCCACTGCTGATATTGAAGATATGGAGGTTCGATTTTTTTTTTTTTGGGCCTTTTGATTTCGTTCAAATCGTTTAAAAAAATAAAAAATAAAATAAAAAGCACCATCCAACCATTCTTACTCTTCTGCTTTTAATTCATCACTTGCTCAATTATACCATGCAGTCTTCCGCAAAAAAACCAAGATTATCTTTATCACAGATGGATTTGGTACTTTCAATTGCTGAGGGGGCAAAGAGGAAATTGGAGATTGCAAGTGTGGTGGCTAGCGTAACCTCAGACAGCTGTGAAACTCCCGCAATCCAAGTTCGTATTTATCATCCCACACTTTTTTTTTCTCCTTTCTTTTTTTACAAAAAGTTGTATATTTATTAAAAATTCTAATTACTTGATTAAATTTATTTACATATTTATTATTCCTGCAGGTTGATTTGACTTTGAGCGATAAAACTCCAATGACGACCTTTCTTTCATATCCAGGTTTATTTTTTTATTTGTTTTATTCTTACTGCATTGTATATGTATATGCTTGTTGAGAATTACATTAGATCTGATTTGTGTATTTCATGATTTAATTTTTAGAAACCCAAAGAGAGATCACTATGCGACGTGCTTCGCTATTAGTGAGTTGTCAATTCTCTGGTTTATTTGTTCGTTCTTGTTTATCGTGTATATTAAAATTACTCATACATGCTGAATTTGCAGGTCAATCCATTTGCCCTGCAATGGTCGGGAAGGTTAGTTCAAATCTATTCTCGTCTAACTTTTGGCACATTTGGTTCTCTTCAACTATTGTTGGTCACATGAATACGTATTTGTTATTAATTTTTTCTAGGACCCTACTGAGCAAGATACTATTGACGAGCTTATGACTCAACGTCTTGCTAAAATATGCGATGAGAATCGTTATTGCTCAATTGAGAAGGTACAACAGCAAATTGATTGGTATTTTTGCAATATATCTTTGTATAATTTTTATTATTGTTTTAAATCGCATCTTAATTGATCTTGTGGTGGTTTCAGGCGGCTAGGAATGTGATATTTGCATTGTCACTTGCTGTCTGCAAAGCGGGTGCTCGCATCAAAGATAAGCCTCTTTACAAGGTTATTTATATGTCTTATCTTGTCTTAATGGATTGTTAGCGGTTATTGATCTGAATTACGTAGTGTGCCAAATGTGGAAGCTTCCTCTTTTGTTTTGATTGATATATCTGATTATATTCTCACACCTAGTCCCTTTAATTGTATGTAGTATATTAGAGAGATTTCTGAGAACGAGGAGTATTGTGAATATCCTTGCCCTGTTTTAAAGGTCATTAATAGTTGTCAATTAGATTCAGAAAACAAACCCGCTAAGCAGGTATGTCTTTTTTTTTTTTTTCTCCCCAGTTTTAATTGTTTTATCATATTTTGTTTTCTCATGGATTGTCCTTGTTTTGAGTTGTCTGCTGCATTTCTGCTTGCAGCACGTCATGATTTTTCATACAATGGCTCGGTCATTTGAAGATGCCATCATCATAGTCAAGGAACTTTACATGCATTTTAAGGTAGTTTGCCTTTTCATCTTTAAACGGCAGTATGCTTGTTTTTGGAGAAAATTTATCCCCTCTAATGTTTCTTGTGTACTAACAACAACACATGTCCTCTCCTTCTCCCATACCCCTCCAAAAGAATCATATCATCAATAAATATGGCCAGGATGCTATCAAGGAGGATGATGATGGTGGTTGCAATCTTAATAATATTCAGGTTATTTGCTCGATATTGATTCCACTTTCTCCCTCTTTCTTAACTTAAGAATTTGTGTTCTATTTTTTTTGATGTTATTTTCTTATGTTATTTCATTAATCTACAATTTTACTAATATATCTTCTTTTTAATTTGGTAGACAAAGGAAGCTTTGGATTTGTTGGTGGAGGTCATTGACAATGCTGGATATTTAGGGGATGTTAGTTTCTCTTCCGCTCTATGTTTGCCTTTATGTAGAGGAGAATCATATATGACTGGGGATATTATATATGACTAGAGGTTTACAAATTTGCATCCTTCTTTTGTAGGTTTATATCGGATTGGATTTTACTGCATCTAAGTTAGATATCCATGAGGTATTTGCAAGCAATCTATTATGTAGTTCTCCCATTTGATCTAAACCTTCATTGATTATTATTGTAGCTTATTAACTTGTTTTTTTAAATACTTAAATTGTGCTTACAGAGCAAATATATGGTGAAAGACCATAATATTTTGTTTTTCAAAAATCCATTTCACTGTAACGATTGGGACCTCTACCACAAGCTAACCCATGATGTCGAGCTCTCGCACGAGGTAACTCTATCATTTTACGAGGACGGTGGAGGAGATGAAATAGAAAAAGCCCGAGTAGTTATGGGATATCATTCTTTCACCAACCTGAAGGTTTGATACTTAATGTTAGATATATGAAACACAATTATATTTATAGAGATTTTGATGCCGGTTAAACATGTCCTAATTGAAATTGTCCATGGTTGCAGATGCTTAGGAAGGCAATTAAAGGGAAAGTTTGCAATTCTCTTCTTCTTGAGGTGGCACTGGGGATATCTTTACTTATTTTGATGGTTTTGTTAGAGCTTTTTTACTGCATCAATAAATTTTTATTTTTTACTTTTATTGTGATAGGTGAATGAATTAAGATGTATTACAGAATGCATTGAAGTGCTAGAATTATTGAGAACGGCTGGTTGGACACTTTTAATGTCAGGCCACAACAGGTTTGGATTTTCACACTAGGTTAATAATATACAGATATATATATATATATGGTTTTCTACCACTATTATCTTTTAACTAGTTTTACCTGTCAGTTGTGAGATGGACACTGATATTGCTGATCTCTTTGTTGGGTTTAGACCGGTAATTATTCTTTGCCCTTTTTAACTACTATTTTATTGAGAACTCCTTAAATTACTTTTTTTTCCCCCTTTCAGTATCAAATTGAGATAGGAGATTGCTTTATGAATGAGCACAAACCTTGCAATATGTGTGAAAGGGTGGGTATCTTTTTTATTGGACTCTCTCCTTTTACATATCGTCTTTTTTGGGAAAAAAAAGAGAATAATTGGACAATGTCTTTGATCAGTTGATAGTATTAATTATCCTTTTTTATTGCATGCAGCTTAAATATATTGATTCTGAGGGGTCGGAAGAGTAGAAAAGTTCAAGCTCCGCTTTTAGATATTTAGTAGTTCGTACCTGGTCTTCAGTTGCGCCAATGGAAATACTTGTTTGAAATGGCGAAACACATTTTATTAGTTAGTAGTTTGGGACATTTTGGATAAATACACGTGCAATATTCATATCAAAAAGTACTTGTGTAATTGTGAGATTGGAATTCTATGTGCGATATCCATGTGTTGGTTTTCCAGAACTTGCAATTCCCAGCAAGTATTTCAAATATTTCAACCAACAAATGTAAATTGATTAATTCCTATCATGTTTATTTAGTTATTTGATGTTATCTACGTGTTTGGTTCTCATTTGCTCTATGCCTAATATTGTTGGATTTTTGGGAAGATTAATTGCAATTGACTATTAACTAATTATCTTTAACTAGACCCGTAGACTATTGAAAGCTCTAAATTAATAGATAATCTAGACACTATTTATAGGGGTAACATGATACAGTTCTGTTGTTGAGGTGACGTTTTCGAAAGTGACGAAATCAATTATTGTCACCATCAACAAAATTCTAGAACTAGAAAATAAATTGAGAATTTGTTTAGCAAAAGTGAAAACATACTCGTATCAAAAAAAAAAAAAAAGGAAAAAGTGAAAAAAAAACTGCTTCGGACACAAACAGGTGTTGAAGGCCCAACTTCAACAAGGGTCTTGTAGCAAAAGGGTTTTAAAATACCATTTGAATTGGGTTATGATACGGAGTCCGAAATAGTAGTTCAAGACGCCCTTCAAACTCAATGCTCTGAAAATGGTCAACATAACGCGACAAAATACTCGTCGTATTCTCAGATTCTAATTCCAAACACTTTCACAACAGTGTCATCAAACCACCTTCAACCGTATGAAACATGCTTCTAGTTTGAACATCAATCAAGCAAGAGACCTTTCCATGGATGCTGCATTCTCCGTTAGAACTTGCCTGTTAGAAACATTTTCTAAACATAGCCTAGAAGGATTTGTTTAATAAAAGGCAACAAGGTGCCTTGCATTATCATCAATTCATTTTGTTCATTAATGCATTATTTTTCTCTGGTGTGTTTCATCTCTCTCACTCTCTTTGGCTCTCTCGTTCTCTCTCTCTTTAGAGCAACCATATATGATATAACTACTACCATCGCCATGTCTCCTTTCACATCCGTACAGTCTTTTTTGTCGTATTCTTCCGAGTTTCATCACATACTCTATGAGCCAAAATCATCATTACACCCTTTCGTTGCCGCTCGAGCCCATGTCTCTGAGTCTCACTCAGTGCCGTCTCATGCAAAGTTCCTAGAAATTGGTTTTTAACCACTTTTCTGGTCCTCATCTGATGCAGCTTAGTAATGATAAAGAGGACATTTTTAGCTTTGAAAGTAGGTACTGACTATTTACTTCGACTGGACTACGAAGGTGAAATGTGTAAGAAAAGTGCAACCTAACCATGTATTGATCACATGAATATCGAGGCAAATAAACATGTAGCTAACATTGATGACCTGAGCTTTTGGATGAATCAAGGAGGCCGTGTGCATCAGTTGTAATGAAAAGGTTGTATCTTGTAAGAATAACTGGGCGCCAAAAATTAAAATCACATATCTTTACTTCTCATACTAAGGAGGCTGGCCCTGTAAAGAGGAGTTGCTATGTCTCACTGCAGAAGTGAGATAGAAATGAGTAAAAAAAGAGTGAAACGTAGTTCTCCTAAAGCCAAATTTACTTTCATTCTAAGGGAGTATGGTCCCTGTAAAGTTTATAAGAATGCTAAATCCACTCTCTTTTCCACTCTTATATCCCACCGCATAAGCGAGATAGAATTATGAGTAAAAAAGAGTGGGTTTTACGAATATAAAAAAGAGTGGATTTAGCACTCCTCCACTATAAATACACGAAGCTTGTTCATTTTCTCCCATAAAGTAATTTGAAATTGAGAAGACTTCTTCTATCTCTTCACAATAAACTAACACCAAACTCAAAAGTCAGACAATAAACTAACACCAAACTCAAAAGTCAGAAAAGATTCAAATACAGAAAAGTGAGAGGATAAAAACAAAGTAACTTGACCACAAAGAAGTTAAAACAGCAGATACGTCCAAAGACCAATAAAAGGGGGTACTAGTAGAAAGCATATATATGAATATATATATATATATAGATATAGACTTAATAATATTTAGAATCATCTCTGTGGACAAAACCGCATAGCTTCCTTTTACTGGATGATCAACCAAGTCGTTGATGATTGAGCTGAGCCTCGGCACCCTTGAAATTATTCCAAAATGGCAAATAACTCATTTCAAGAAATATCGGGATTTGGCAATTTTCATGGCCAAGTCCGATAGTGATTTGTTCATGAACACATACTTTCTCCCTTTGAGGTCGGTTCCGCCCTCCACGAGACAAAGGTCTTCAAGTTTATTCAATATCTCATGACCCTTCTTAATCGTGGTCGGCAAACTTAAGCTATAAATCACCCCGTCATCTATAAGACTAAACATCATCAAATCTCTAGTAGTTATAGAGTCTTCAGCATGCAGTCCACAATATATGAAGCAACGTTGAAGTTCCCAATCTTTCAATAGGTCATAGCAACACCTCAAGATACGAAAAAGCTTAGTCGGCATAGGGTCAGATTGATCTACTCCTCCTCCTCCTCCTTCAGCAGTTAGTTTCCCCAGAGCAGCGTTCCACTCACGTTTGAAGACATGCTTTAAACTTAAGCATCTTGCCAAGGTAACAATCCCAAGTGGCACACCATCACATTCTCTGACAATAGATCTCGCAATGGCATCAAGGCGAGGTAGAATCGCAGTGCCATGTTTCTCCACAAACAATTCCCAGGAATCTTCAAAGGAAAGAGGCTCCAATTGGACTGTCTTCTGGCATCCCGTGAGTTGGCACAGTTCCAATGATCGAGTGGTCAAAATGATGGTGCAGGAATCTGAAGGAATTCCGAGCTGATCCGGAGGTATAGGAGTAGTGGACACACTGTCAAGAATGAGCACAGATTTCTTGAATGCTGTCTTATATGCTTCTAGTGGCTTGAGAAGTTGAGTCATCCTTTTAGTGTGGTCAACATCATATGAGATGTCAACGTGCAAAGATTCCGCGATCTCATTCTGTAGATCATCAATGGAGAATGCTGGAGGTACATCGACCCAAGAAACAAAAAAGTCAGGATGAGAGTCAAGTTTTGCGTGTATATGCCTAGCTACGGCAGTTTTACCAAGCCCCTCGGATCCCCATAAGCCAATGACTGAGACATCAGGATCATTCTCTACCCATTGGCAAACGGCATCGACAGTTTGCTCAAACACATTACCCACTAAGCGTGGTGGAAGAGGAAGGCCACCTTTATCCAGTTTTGAGGTAAGCCTATCAATCTCTGCACCAACAAACTCTTTATTGGTGTCGTTTTTCAAGTTTTGCAGAGTTTGCAACTTTGTTTCCAGTCCCAAAATGGTTGCAGGGTTCATCAAAGAATTACTTGTTCCACCAGTAGTACTAGTGTCCGGTTTCGTATCTAACACAAGAAAAATATACACAAAAGAAGAAGATGACATAACTAAATAATAATTCCGCACCGCTGAGTACTACACACACATGAAAATCTTAAAAGAGAATACAAACCATATTTGGTTGATATAAGATAGTGATGAAAACCAAAAGTAAATTAATTAATTATTTTTTTAAAAAAAAAAAAAAACAACAACAACAACAACAACAATCAGTTGAAACAAAAACAAAAAATTAAAAAAAAAGGGTAACTAGGGATTCTGCGAAACACCTTGGGCGACACTTGAATTGAAAGATTTGACGGCTAACATAATCTGAATATCGAATCGGCCCCCGTCATAGTCACCCATTTCTGCAGAGGAGTTCAGGGCTTTTAGGTGATGCGAACGAGCTTAGGGCTTTAGGTGAGGCTGCCGCTCAGAGAAGGCAGAGCACAACAATTTGATCAGTATGATGATGCTGCAGCAGCAGATGCATAAAATACGATTCTAATATCCTCAATACTACGTCGTTTCTCTTCTCTGTTACTATTACTTTTACCCTACGATTCTAAATATCCCCTATACTACGTCGTTTCTCTTCTCTAAATTACTACCTTTTAATTTTTATCGACTTTACCCTTTGGCCTTTTCTTCTGCACAGCTCCAAAACGACTTATTAACTTATATAAATTTAAATTCCACGATTTATTAATCAATCATACACCGTGTACGAAAAATATTTCATGTATTTATATTTTTGCTTGCTTTTAGTTCGAATTTTATGATAATCCTATTAAATACAAATACCTTTGATTATTTCTTTTAATATTTCCTGTATTTATATTTTTGATTGCTTTTAGTTCCATTTTTATGATAATCTTATTAAATACAAATATCTTTGATTATTTCTTTAAATACTCAAGTTGAATTGGAATATTAATAGCCATAGTTATTATCAGAATCAAGGCCATAGTTGATCATCTTGACACATATACATTGATGAAAGAGAAAATTCTTTTTTTATGACTAAAATAATAAAAAATCAAGACTGTTTGGGATTGGACCTCGTGCTCTAATTAATTAGCGAGACTTATGATTAATTAAAACAAAATAGAGAATAACTGGGATTAAGATTAGATCACAGGTGTACACTGAAACGGCCACTACAATGAGTGCCACGTGTGGAGTCCCAATGGGCGGTTGTAACGTAAGGGTTATTGCAACACGTTCTAAGTGTCAAAGTCTCGATAGGCTGTTATAAATAAGCAACAACACTTCCCACGATGTCATTACCATAAAAGGCAGTTGCTAAGGATAACTTGTTTACGTAAGATGATGATAATAATATAATAATGCAATAATAATAAATGGGATTAGTTGACGGAGGCGAATAAACCGACCATAATATCAATTAAAAGTCAAATTACAGAAGATCAGAGGTTAGAAAATAGAAATAATAATAATAATAATATGAAGCAAGGGTGAAAGGTGATGAGAAAACACGAAATCATGAACTTGTAGCACAGAGTTCGAGGAGAATAGCTCTCTGCCCATAGATCACTAAAGTGCAAGAATTAGAAATTGCATGCAAAACAACTTGTGAAACAAATTATATATGTAGAAAATGGTGACGAAAAAGTAATGAAGTGATGAGAAAATGATATAAAAAAAGATGTTGGGCCTAGACCATGCAAATGAATGAATATGGGATATGGGCCTAGAAGTAGATATAGGCGAAATTGATGGGAGTAGTCTTTTTCTTTGGCAACTTGACTTTTTCAGTCTCTTTTTTCAGGATGACTTTTCTGGTACTCTCACACAATAAAAAGTCTAAAATACCCCTTCTATGAATAACCTTCAGCCATCTTTTGTTACTGTCTGTTACAAATGTGTGACTCTTAGTTACACTTAAATAAAATCTTTCAACTATTTGTAACGATATAAAACAAACTGTGTACTCTCAATCACAAAATTATGACTAACTATAATAATATTGTGAGTAATGTAATAATTTAAAACATACCCTGAAAGAGGCCTTGACCCTGGGAATCAAAACATCGAGGCTTTCAGGAAAGTGTTAGAGGAGTGTAAGTTGGACGACTTAGGCTTCTCTGGTCCTAAGTTAACTTGGGATAATAGAAGGGAAGAAGAGGCAAATATCCAAGAACGTTTGGATCGATTTGTAGCAAATGAGGGATGGTGCGCTCATTTCGTTAACAGGAGAGTGTTCCATCATGACTTTTGGGGGTCAGACCATAGAGTTTTACGTCTTGTCCTAGACAATCACCAATTGGAGCTATCTATTGGAACCCGACAGAAGAGCTTTACTTTCTATTGTCAACAATCCCCTACTTTGCAGATTACCAATTTCTATGAAACTCGATCTAGTTTCATTTTTCTCAGGTCGCATATCCTTTATTCGAGGAAGGTATCACTTTAATCCAAATAAAAACATGTGACCTGACACTCCTATTTTCGGTTGACTTTCCTTTATTAGTTTTGATCATTGATATAGATTTTGAGATCGCACAACAGTATGAGTACTTTTTTAATTTTTATTTTTTTTCCTAGAAAAAGTAAATATGGTGAGTCTGTTTTGAAATTATAAAGAAGAAAGTATATTAGTACAAAATTAATTAATCTAATTTAAATAATTTTCGCGCGTCAAACGTATCAAGTAAACGGTAGAATAAGTCGCATATTCATATCAAGTAAACGGTAGGGTAGAATGAGTCACGTGTTCACGTGGTATCCAAAATTATCACCTCTATAATTAGATATTGATATTGTAGTACATGATCAATGTAATCAATCTTCTAATCCTTGGCCTAGTTGCGTTCATTGTTTATTGTACTCACTATCCCACTCTTGATTCTTTTAACCATGTCTATACGTCGATTTTATTGAAAGCACTTACTGAGTGTGCTCGAATGTCTTATTGGCTTGGATTGCCATGTGTATTTCCGCGTAAATCCTTTTAACCAGGCACCGAAGCACATAGCCCCACTCAATTTTATTTTTCTTTTATAAAAGCCTAATTATTCACATATTTTTATAACTTTTTAACCTAAATTATGTACAAAGCCCCCACTTAAAAATAAACAAAATATATAATAATCCCTTAAAATAAATAAAATATAATTTTAACCCCACCAGATAAAAATCCTGACTCCGTCCTGCCATGCTTTTAGCTATAGGAATTTCACTCTTAGGCTATATTTGGTAGGAAGGAAGGAGAGTAGGAAGGATGGAGAGTGTAAGAAGGAAGGAGAGTAAGAAGGATGGAGAGTGTATGAAGGAGGGAGAGGAGAGTAATAATCCCTTAAATTGTTTGGTAGAAAGGATGTAGAGTAGGAAGGATGAAGAGTATTTATTTGTAAAATTACCATATTATCTATTTTATCTTTTTAAAATTAATTGACTTGATGGGTAAAATTGTCAATTCATATTTTTTTCTTTTCAATTTTTTCTAATCCTTCCAATTTGGGGGGATGAATTTTTGTGGCCTTGGAGGGAGACCCTCTCCCTCTACTTCTCCTCTCCCTCCTTCTGTCCCTCCTACCAAATACAAGATTTTAGTTCTCCCTTCATCTCTCTCCCTCCACTCCTCTCCATCCCTCCAAAAATCCCCTCTACCAAATATAGCCTTAAAGAAATATGAATAGTGAAAGCCTTTTCTTGCTTTTCTATGGACTACTTGGTGATTCTTGGTAGCAAAATGCCAAGAGAGCTCCGAGTGATTCTTTGGGGCAATCTTGTCCGATGAAATTGGTAGCAAAATGCCAAGAGAGCTCCGAGTGATTCTTTGGGGCAATCTTGTCCGATGAAATTAAAAACTAAATGAAAGAGCACAAAGCGAATTATTTATACGCACACTCCAAGTTCCGTTGATACTTTTTCCAGTCAATGTCTAAATTTCTCTAACCCTGAAAAATTAAAAGTAACAATCCGGAACCATATACTCCAAGTTCCATTAATCTCTTCTTTTTTTTTTTTCACCAAGTGACTGTTCAAATATGAAAAACTTATGTCAAATTCTACGACAGTTAACATCTGCTTGGCTGTCAAAATAGTTTGGATAGGCTCCATTAACAAAATAATTCGCCAATATACCATGCTTGGACAAAGTTAGTACAAATTCTATAGACTTGTTCCACTTAAGTACCTACTAACCTTTTCAAAAGTGAGAGGAGAAACGTTTTGAGAAAGCCTAAAAGAAAACCATAAAGTTTCTAAAAAGGTCCAGCAAGCCTTTTCTTAATGAGAAAAAACAATATGAAACTCGCTGAGTATCAGGTTCAAAGCAAAACCAAGTAGAAATGTCGCATCCCATCCAGGTTAAACCCATCTGCTGCAACCTGCATGATTACCGTTCCACAACATGTTAAAACAATACAATTCACTTGTAAGACTAGTCAATAGCAATAGAACATTTGTCCAAAAACTTCCACCAAAATCAAATTGTTATTCTACGAGTAACTTTGATGTTTTTAATGCATTTTGTGAAAGTTTGACTAATTATGCTACATATGTACCATAGCTTAGAATCAAGTAAAAAATAATAAATAAACAAATAAATAATAGCAAACGATGTCATTTTCTTAAAAGAAAACCTGTTGTGAACTCGTCGGCATTTACAGAGTATTAATGTCAAATAAAAGCAAGCAAATTTAATAAATCACAGGGAGGAAGCAGAAAAAAAAAAAAAAAAAAGATAATGATAATAAAAGCTTTACCATATATGTTAAGCACTTGACTGAAGCTATTCGTATTCTGGGGGGAGGAAAAGTAAAAAAAAAGGTTCACAAAAGGTTTAATATCATGCTCCATATTGGGCCCAGTCAAATTGGTGTGAATCCCACCATTCAGTTATTCAGTCAATCAGTAACATTAATAATCAAAATATTTGTCCTAAAACTTCATAGAAATGCAGTGGGACCTA
>JXTC01000022.1:138484-195852 GCA_002914845.1 Trema orientale
CTCGTGTAGCCTATTTAATGGTGTGCAATATTTATGCATCAGTCAATGAATCATAAGAATTCATTTAAGCTAAGATTTCAGATTTTATTTCTCATGGCTAGAATAAAAGTATAGTATAAGCTCTAGTCAACTCTTCAGCGTTTATAGGGTATAAAGCAAGCAAATCCAATAAATCTCAGGGAGGGTAAGAAATAAACAAAGAAATAAATAAAAAGACCTAACAAACAAAACAAGCAAGAAGTAAAGTTAATGATAATAGAAACTTTACCAGATGTTAAGCACTTGAGCTTGAGGGCTGTTCTTTAATAAACTCACAGAGAGTTTGCAAGGCATCCTTCATGTTTGGCTGGTCCAATTCCAGTGAATCCCACCATTTTTCTTCCACTTCAATTTTTTTAGGTGAAGGAGAAAGGGAGATCCTTCTCAGCTTTGGACATTTCTGTATTTTAGCACATTCAAGAGAACCATAGATTATTGATTGCCTCTTGTCGCCTAAGCTTTCAAATTCTGGTAGGTCAACCAACTCTAGCACTCTTAACTTGGGGAGAGCGTAGATGGCATTTCTCGCTTCCTGATTGTTATCGTCTCCAACTGCTGAATGCTCTATTACTTCCACCAGATTTTCACACGAATTAACCTTCAAACTTTCCAAGTTTCTGAGGTTCGAAAATAAAAGAGGAGTGAACAAACTCTTTATTTTTGGACATCCAAAGATTTCAAATTCTTTAAGTCGAGAGAAAATATCATTTTGGATAGTGAATGCCTCGGTCAAACCCTGTAATGCCTTCAATCTTTGCAGAGATAGTGATTCAAGATAGTCGAAAACAGGACTGTCAACTGAACAACAAATCACATGTTTCACCTTCATGCACCAATCAACAACATATTTCTTCAAGCGTACTGTCACCCCAAATTTTGCTACATGACATAAACATGTCACATTATTGCATTTTTTCATGTCTAGTAGTTCAATATCTCCAGGCAGCAAAAGATGTTGCTCTCGATCTCCCCTTCCACTAATTGTGCAATAACTGAGACTGACAGCTTTGTTGAATACATCGACGCTATCCTGAAGTAATGAATTGACATATCTCGTTCCGCTTTCAACCACATGGATAAAATACTCATGGGTTCCTCCCTGTCCCCGTGATCGAACATACGCGTTCATGTCATCAACGCTGCCAAATTCCCCTTTAAAAGTTTCTAATTCTTTTAAAAATGCTATCTCCTCTCCTTTCAGCTGTGATGCATACGATACAAACTCATGCACAACAAGATATTGGAGACGTGTGAGTTTGGATAAAACCCCAGAATGTATCAACTTTAAATGTCTTGTGTCCAAGTTTAGGTATCTCAACTCAACTAACTCCTCCATGGACCTTGGGAACTCTGTGATTCCTGCTTTGAATAGGTCTAACCTTTCCAAGGTCTTCAAGTTTGCCAATGGCAGCACATCTTTGAGCCTCCAACACCTTCTCAGCAGCAAGGAAATAAGACTTTTCAAGTTAGAGACTGAAGCGGGCAGATTTGTAATTGAGGTGTCTGATAAATCAAGAACTTTAAGCCCTTCCATTTGCCCAAAAAAAGAACTTGAAACACTATCCAGTGTAAAGTTTTCAGACAACAACAAAGTTTCGAGGCGAGGACATCTTGGCGATGCAGTAGAAGGAATAGTTAGTATGGTATTGGACATCAAAGAAGTTCTTAGAAGATTCTCATCCCACTCGTCATCTTTAGGTACTTCTGCTAATCCCTTTCTTGCTTTGACTAAAAATCTAGGATTCACAGTGGTAATTTTGATAGCCATATCTCTAACCAAATAATGCATCTTCACATATTCTTTTCCAAATTTCCTCTTTCCACCCATTAATAAGCAAGCATCTTCAAGCGACCTCAATAGAGTGAGACCCTCATTAATCTGTGTATGCCTGTTCTCCATTCGATCTATTAATCCCTCATCAATAAAATTCCCAATCAATGCTTCTTTCTCTATCTCAAAGTCATCAGGATACAATGAACAGTACAAAAGGCATTGTTGCAATTTCGAGTCCTGTAGCATGTCATAGCTTTGTTTCAACACGTCAAATACTTTCTCGTCCATATCCTTTATAGCCCTTGATTCTGTCATATTTTTTAAGAAGTTACGCCATACATGTTCTCGATCTACGATTATGGATTTCGCTGCTACTATTATACCCAAAGGCAGTCCAGCACATTCATCTGCAACCAAGTCTGCAAAGTCTTCAAATTGAGGGGGAAGCCGGCCCCAAAGATTTGCCCTAAACAACTGCCGACCTTCTTCCTTAGAAAGTGGTTCCAATTCGATTATCTTTTCACAGTGCATGATTCGGCATACATTTTTCTGACGACTTATAAGAATTACTTTGCATCCATTTGATCCTGCAAGCACTCCTACATCTTCTAAAGGAAAGAACTCCCACACATCATCCAAAAATAAGACTGATTTCTTCCTGTTGAGTACAGCAAGCAATTGTGCAGCCCTGTTTTGTTGGTCGTCCTCCTCCACAAGACTTAAATTCAATTTTCTTGCAATATCACCTTGTAGCTTAGAAATGCTGAAATTCATTGACACTTGGACCCAGAAAACAGAAATATCTCGATTACTTTGGAGCTGGTTGTGTATGTGTTTAGCCAGGGTTGTCTTCCCTATGCCTCCCATTCCACATATTCCAATCTTTGACACATTATCATCACGCAAATAGTCCAATACATTTCTTTTTTGCATTTCAAACATGTGACCAAAAGGCTCTTTCAGTGCTGGTAGAGGTCTATGGCGATTAATTATCTTGATCGTTAGTCCTTCCGGAAATGCACTTCCATCAATGAGCTCTTGAACAAGGGTCATCAGTTCACTGACTTCTCTCCACATGAGTGCAAGTCTGTGTATGGCAAACCACGGCATAGCTTCAAACTCATCACATGTTTGCTGAATTGTGGCAGTTGTAGTGTCAGCGTTTGCCAACCATGTATTAACAACAGATCTTCTCTGACTTGAACTGTCTTCCTCGTTATCCAATGTAGTAGTAATATCACTTACTCTGTCTTCAAGATTCTGTCCTAATCTTCTCAGCTTTTTTATCTTGTTGGGAAGGGGTTCAAAAGTCAAAATAGTACACGAAAGATCAAGAGCTTGTCCTATCAAGTCCATATCTGCCATGAAACAAAAGATTTTGAGAATAATGTTTTCAAAGTCCAACATTTTTCAAATATAAAATACGAAGTACACGTTAAGCATTGAAGAAGGAAAACCTTCCAATGTGACTGGTACAAACTATTTCGTGTTGTATCAAATTATTCGTTTTGAATAATAATCTACTCATAATTCGCTACAACATCCCTTAAATAAAAGTCCAAAGTCCCAGAAAATAGTAATAATGTACACATAATAATTAATCCATTAGTACCAAAAGCAAACATTAGCAAATGGCAATTATCTAAATTTATATTCCAAACACAAAAAGTAAACCCATTCTCCCAATTTGTTTTATTTTTATTTTTATTTTTTTTTTATTTTTTATTTGTATTCCTTAAATAAAGAAATTCATGTTCCAACAAATCTAAATTTGGTCAATTCCTTATCCAACAAGTGGGGTTTTATCATTAAATTTAGACCCACAAGTTTGACACATGTTTGGTTGGTCTGAAAATGTGGGAAAGGAAAGGAAAATACAAAGGGACCCCACATTGATCTTTTTCCAAATTTTTGTGCGTAAGAAACATGCAAAACTGAAGGAACAAAAGAAAAAGAAAGAAAGAGAAAGTTACCTTTCCTTTTCTTTCTTCCCCTTGATTTTCTCGGATGCCAAACAGACAAGTTCAAGCTCTGAATGTACAAATAAGCAAAATACCTACGGAAGACAATTAAAAAAATAAATAAAAACTTAATACTACAAAAAAGAAAAGAAAAAAAAAGAGTTAAAAAAGAAAAGAAAGAAGACTTTCTACCCAAGGAACTTGGAATCAAAGCAGAGAGTGAATGTTGTTCAACAATGGCCCATTTTCATTTTCCATAACCGGGTGAGAGGTGAGAGAGGGAGACGGAGACAGAGAGATGTGATGCGTTTAGGGTTTGGGGTAATTTTCAGGTTAAATCGAAAATGGAATAATTGGTGGAAAAGAAGCGGATGCGGCAGTATGTGTATATATATTTTTGTTTGATCTGGGTAATGTCTACACTATAAAGGGAGCTTAATTACAGCCTAAGCTTTTCTCATTAAATCGGCAAAATCATGTTTAGTTTATATGTTTTGCTTTGCCTCTTAAATTAATCAATGTGGCGCCAGTTTAAGTTTATTAACTTGTTTGCTTTTTTCTTCTTCTTTCTTTTTTTTTTTTGCCCGGAATATCTATTAACTTGTTTGCTTAGTAGCTATATACAGATATTCAGCTTAATTCACTTTGTTTTTCTCTTATAATTAGAAACTTTTTTTACCTTGACCCCAACATATGACATGCACAGTGGTTTTTTTGTGATTGAGATTTAATGCTGAATTTCGTTCAATGCTCTAACACCCTAAAATATAACGTCTCAATTTTTGATTAATTTAAGGGTTAATGGCACCATTAGTCCCCAATTTATAATCATTTTGGCATATTGGTCCTCAATCTTTTTTTTTTGTGGCATTTAAGTCCTAAACGTTTGTTTTTTTGACACCATTGGTCTTTTTGGTATATTCCATCCAAGATTCTATTAAAATTTATTTGAATGAGAAAAATTTTACACTATTGATCTAGAATTTTCAATTGTTTAACAATTTAGTCCATAATTATTTTTTTTTTGGTATTCATATTTCCAAATAACAATAATGCATTTGTCAATCTTTCAGAAAATTAAAATTCAAAGATGGATATAAAACAAACAGTTTATTTAAAAACTAAATTCAAAAAAGAAAAAAATTATACTAATAAACCTTAGTTTATGTCAAACTATAGTAACTTTATGAATAAAAAATAATTATTTTACTATTTTTAAAACTAAACAAAATTTGCATACAGTCATACACGCTTTTACACTAGTCAAATTTGACTGAAAATTTATGTCATCCATTAAATATTCATGTAATTGTGAATGGCTATTCTAAAAAATTAATTAACTATTTGCAAAGCCTGAAAAGTTTTATAGTTTTCCATTAAATATTCATTTCTTTATATAATTGCATCTATCAATCTTTCGAAAAATTAATTTTTTAGAATTTTAATTTTCTGAAAGATTGGCAGATGCAATATTGTTAATCGGAAATATGAATACCAAAAAAAAAGGTTCGTCTACAGTAGGGGCGTCCCTACGTAGGACCCTGTCTATACACCGTTTGATGGGAATCTGTGTATAAACAGATTCCCCACAGATTCCCGTTATTCCCCACAGATTCCCATCCAACGGTGTATAAGGGGTGGCCCTACGTAGGGGCGCCCCTACTGTAGCCCACCCCCAAAAAAAAAATTATAAATCAAATTGTTAAACAATTGAAAATTCAAGATCAATGGTGTAAAATTTCTCTCGTTCAAATAAATTTTAACGGAATCTTGGATGGAATATTCCAAAAAGACCAATGGTGCCAAAAAAACAAATATTTAAGACTCAAATGCAACAACAAAAAAAATTGAGGACCAACATGCCAAAACGATCATAGATTGGGGACCAATGGTGTCATTAACCCTTAATTTAAAACCAAACATAACATTTTCGATTTTCTAGAATTCGAAACCAATCGTGTTTCTCAAATTAAATGCTCAAAATTATTGAAACTCCAATTTTGTTGACAGCTCATTAACCAGTTATCAACACAACCTAATTTTTAGATTTGAGCATTGCTACAGAGCACCAAATATGATAGCTTATTAATGAATCTAATTAATGAACTTAGTCCTACACGTGCTTTACCTGAACTGTAATCATAATCATCTATTAACAGACCACCACGTCACGTGGTGTCGTGCCCCATATTATTATTCTTCACATTTAATAAACACGTGGCTTTGAGTAATGGTTGCTCTTCTAATTCGGTATTGACACATGGCTTTGTAACACACATAGTTAAACTATATACTGAATATAGCCAAACACAAAAGTCAATATGTGACAATATTTATTGAAAATATATTTACAAAATGTACAACTAAAAAGAGGTTTTCATCAGTCCATTTTGCCATCAGAAGTAATATTTACATTACACTAAAATATCATAATATAAAAAAATATTTAATATTTTATATACAAAGTATCATAATATTTAAAATCTCCTCAAGTTCCCATTGTATGATTTTCCTTCTTAAATATTTGAATTCATACATTTCCTTCAAAAATTTTCATAGTTGGACCCCTTAGCACATTGCTATTCCTGTAAGTCAATAGGTCTTAATAACATTGGACGGAAACTCTGGCCAGAAGTAAGAATAAGGTACGGCCGTCGTGTGAGGTTTTTTAAAAATTTCTTCCTTCATTAAAAGGGGCTTCCCATACTGCTAATATTGTCCTGCTTCAACGAGACACATTATAAGGTCCGCAAGTCCCACGTCAACAGGAGAGTCTGCATCAACAGACTTACCTACCTAGCTCCATAAGACTAACAAATGCACTTAAAATATATCTTATAAATTAGGTACAATAGTACTCACTTTGAAATAGTTTATAATGAAATCTTTTTTTTACATACATGATATATCATGCACATGCCATTTTATATCTTTGCATGAACAAATAAGATTCACATAAAATACAGGAGCTAACATCATTCATGTGCTTCTTGTGGCACAGTTGTAAGTCTTTACTTATCACGTGTCCTGAATAGAAATAGTTAGTGGAAAGATTCAATGTCCTCTAGAGATTAGTGTGCTATTCACCTGTCATGAACTACTTTTATTTAAGATGCATATTATATTAAAAAGAATCCATCAAGATACTTGAACAACAAGACCGAAATCACATCTTTCACCAAATAACGAAACTTGATCATAAAATGGCCTAAAAGCATACAAATCATTTGAAGTACTTAGTAATCAAATAACTGGTATTGAAAACTGGTCTAAATCATCAAAATATAAATGTTAGTTCTTTGGCACAAAAATGAACCAAAATGACACATATTCTTTTAAAAACAGAATCATATACAATAATAGTTCATAAACAGTTCACTTTTCTCATTACATCACTTTAATCATTCTAAAACAATTTTCATATAATAATGTTCAATAACAATTTCATATACTTGATCCATATTTTGGTACAAATATTATCAAATAAACTAATAATACTTTTCAGAAAAAGTGAAGTAAAATAATAATCTTTCAATAAATAAACTCATTTTGTAAAAAGTATATATATTTTTTTAGTTGAAATTATATTATTTAAGAAAATACTTTATAAATGAGTTTATTAGAAACAAAGAAACATAAATTTCTGGACAAAAAAATTACTAGAAAAGATCAAAGGTTACTTTTCTCGTTCGCTTGCCTATTTAACTCAAATAATCAACACATTCTTTTAGGAACACATATCATATAAATGACATATAAGTATTAAATAATTGAAATTATAGTCTAGTTATACTATGAAAAATGACTAGTTGCTGTCTATGTACCTTCTATGGTCAACTCTACTTTTCTCGAGTAATTTCAATTTCTCACTTTTCATAATAATTCTAACCTACCTCTAAAAATCACCAAAATTAGGAAACAAGTTCTACCAATAATAGGCTCCTAAAGGTGTCAAGAATATAGCTATGGGGTCCATAGATGGGCCCCATGTAGCTGAGTAAGCAGCTGCTACCTTTTACTTAAAGTGCCGAAAGTTACAAATTTTTTTCCAGCTTTATAATGCTCAATTTAATAGCCTATAACTCTCTAGTATAAGTCCCTTTTTTGACAAATTAGATACCATTAGAAAGCATATTCGACAAACTTTCTAACCATACTAAATATATCACAATCGGACAAATAAAAATAACTGAAAATCCAGTCAAATTCTCTGTTGTATTTTTCTATCCTATCTAAACTTAAAAATTTGTAGCGTTTAATCCATACAACTAAATCATGTAGTTTTTAGTCTTGTTTTAAACTTTACAGCGAGAAGAATCACTTAAAATATAAATCATCCCCAGAATCATGACTGAAATAATTAGATTTTATAAAATCCTAAAATCCTAGATACAAAATTTACCTCAAAAATCTTGAATAATAGATTGATATTCGATAGGGAGTAGTTCATTACCTTAGACAATTCACAAATTAACTTTCTTGTGCCCCTTTCTCTTCTCCCAAGTCCTTACTTATTTCTCTCTCTCTCTCTCTCTTTTTTTTTTTTGCTACTGAATGTACATTTAGAAACTGATAGTAAAATTAAATCCTTAAGACTTCTTAAAGGGACTAAATATTGATTTACTAAATTAACCCCAAATATTCTATTTAAGTAAGAGCTCTTTAGTCTTTTATTTATCCATATATTATTTATATAACTTAAATAAATTTTTTTTAAGTACGGGTTGTCACAGTTAGTATATTTTCATATATGCCAATTCCCCTGCTATAATGCGTCATTTTCAAAATTGGAAATCCTAAGCTTATAAATAGGTCTACTACGAATAAAAGATATTTACCAAACTTAAAACTGAATTTGCAATATATATATATATATATAGTTCATAAAAATCAAATTACATATATCAATCTCATAAAAAATATATATACTATGACTGAGAAGATAACTACCAAAAGGACATGAAATTTCCACCTAAAATATCCGAAGAAAACAAAAAGTTTAATGCAAAAGATGAAGAAAAATCACTAAATATTTTCGGTCCAAGTTTTTATAAATATTAACTCTCTCTATAAATAAAATAAAATAAACCTAGGCCTCTCTCTCTCTCTCTCTCCAAAAAACCCTCACAATCGCTCCCACAATAGGCTGGGGAAGGAATTCTTTAATCTCCTTCTCCGGCTTCTCCTCCTCTTCCCATATCCTCCCTCATCTCTTTTGGAGATCAGGAGTTTTTCTATTTTTTCCTTTAATTTTCTACTAAGTCCATATTTAGATCTAGTTAGAGTACTACTTTTGTGTGGATTTCATACCACCTAATTTTTTATTGAGAAATTTAAGTGAATGACCAATATCTTAAATTTGATAAAATAGATGTCCATTTTTAAAATTTTATAGCTAAATGTCCAAGTATATATTTTTAGACTTGATAGATATACTTATATATCAATTTCAATTAATGTACAGAGTATATAAATTTTTATGTTTGGTATATAATATTTTACACTTGGTATATAAACATATATATATATCGGACATTTTGTTATAACATTTGAAGAATGGACATTTACTTAAATTAGGCCCAAAATTTGGTCATTTTCCTATAAGACCCTTTTTTATTTGTGTGGGTTTTGTTCCGTTTACTATATTTTGAATCTGAAAATTTTTTCTTTGGATTTATATCTGTAATACGAATGAGTTGTTTTCTTTTCGGGCGTGAATCTCATTTGGTATTCGAATCATAATACTCTACCTGTCAAAAACGCAATCCAATAACAGGTGAAGATAATTGTTTTGCTGGTGGTCCTTGTTATCTTCTTCTCTTAGAGAATTATGGTAACCTACAATCTCGCTGTTGTTGTATTTGTAATCTACTTTTCGTCTCCTCAAAAAAGTTTGAAATTGTAATCCTATGTGTTTGTACTGTAATTGAAGTATTTTAGTTTTTATTAATAGAATATTTATAAGATATGGTCAATTTTTCAAAATATTTTTAAAAATGGCTGTTTTTTATACCCCTTTCATAAATGGCCTTTTCAGAATTTTATTCTAATAAATGGCCCTTTATTTAGTTCTTCTACTTTTTTATAAACTATATCAATATTTTATGAAGTAAATCAATTTTTGAAACAAAATAAACCAAGTTTCAAAAAATAGGTCAATATATTTTGATATACTAAATAAGAAAAACGGTCATTTTTCAAATACTTTTCAAAAAATTGACCATTTTTTAATAATATTTAAAAACCGGCTATTTTGCAAACTGTGATTCAAAATTCGGTCGTTTTGCTAAAAGGCCCTTATTAATATTATTCATTTAAGGAGTCTGATTTTTATTCCAAAAAAAAAGTTTTTATAAATAGTTTTCCTTTCTACTTGGACTGAAAATATTTATAAAAATGTCAATAAATGTTGTACAGAAAAATAATTATTTTGGTAATAAAATTGGTATTTTTTAAAAAGGTTGTGTCTAAAATCAATTGTTTAACAATATTGGGCTGACCAAGTCCAGACTTGATTAGAACACAAAAGAGAAATTTAGGTGGATGACCAATATTTTAAATTTAATTAAGTAGATGTTCACTTTTTAAATTTTATAGCTAAATGTCTAGGTATATATATTTTTACACTTGGTAGATATGTTTATATACTAATTTCAGTTATTATATTGAAATATACTGGGTAAATAATTTTTTATACATGGTATATACTATTTTATACTTGATATATAATTTCAGTTATTATATTGAAATATACTGGGTAAATAATTTTTTATACATGGTATATACCATTTTATACTTGATATATAAACATATATACCGGACATTTTGTTATAACATTTGATAAAATTGGGTCTAAAATTCGGTCATATTTCTATAAGGCCCAACACAAAATTAGGAAATCAAAACAAAATCAGAGGGTTATTAAGAGAAAAATGTTGGTGGATGTCCACTTTTTTATCTGATTTTAGTAAATGTCCATTTTTCTCTTTTTATAACTAAATGATGAGGTATATGTATTTTTAACTTGATATATATGCTTATGTATCAATTTTAGTTTATGTACTGAGAGGTACGTAATATTTTATGCTTGATATATATGCTGATATACTGGTCACTTTGCTATGACATTTGAAAAATGGATATTTACTTAAAATTGACTCAAAGTTTGGTCAATTTGTTAAGAGGATAAAGGGTAAGAACAAATTAGTTACAATTTCTCGTTCAAAAAAAAAAATAAAAAATAAGAAAAAAAAAGTTACAATGTTGATGTCATAACGAAAGTGAACCAGAAATTCATCATCTCTTGTTTACACTTTGATACGTATCCAGCCTCAAAGTTTTTATAAAACAGTCGAGAAGAACAAATTTTGAAAATTGTTTTCCCTCTAATTTGTTCTGACCTCTTTCAGCCAACAAAAATTAAAAGTTTAGTACTCATGATTGACTTGTGCAGATTTGATGGAATTTATTCTCAGCTGCCAATGGCATGGGTACATCTTGAACTGTACCATAATATATCGTAAACTTGCAACAAAAAAAAAATGATATTGAAGTTCCTATTAATGTTGTATAATTATATGAGCCTCCCTTGTTTTGCTCTTCCAACCCAAAAGGAAAAGTATCAACAGGATAGAAGGGAATCTATTTATCAGACTACAGAGAACCTATGATTGTAACACTGGGTGTTGTTCAATTAACTCAAATTTAGATTTAGGATCAAAACTGAGCTCAACTGATACAGCAAGTATTTAAATCTTGCCCACTAGCTACTTGGGACTATTATTTACACACAACACTACTCAAATGCACTTCAAATCATGTTGCTTCCCCTACTGGCCTCCTCTTGCAAATCCATCACCCAGACATAGACCCAAACTCCAGCACCATACTCTCGTTCCCTGCACCATTTCCTTGAAAACCAGTCCTCATGTTTTCCATAAGACAAGGGTACATTTGACCAAGGATTGGAACTTCAGCATCATCCGGCAGAATTTGGTGGCCATTCGAATGGTGAATTTGAGACGTGTAGGACTGGTAGTCAGAGGACGGTTCAGTCACTCCACCAATCTCTTCTTCGGAATTTGATGATGATGCCTCAGGAAGATCTCGGATGTTGAAGTCTTTCTTGTTGAACATGAGGTTCGCAATAGCTCTGTCAATGATGTTGGTCTCTGCCTCAGTTGCTCTCTTTGTTCCAGACCTGAATATGAAATTTTATGTTCTGATCAAGATAGCCTGTCTGCTGATACAGCCAGGACAAGGAACAGTCGAATAATTAAGCAAATAAGTGATATAGGACCTCCTAATACTTGTTTGCCTTTAAGTACTTTCCTTATTTTATTTTCAATTTGAGTACTCTCTTTATTTGTTTTATGCTAGTTCCTATTCCAGTATAGGTGATGTAGAACAAGAGTGAAAATTTAGAAAACATGAGAAAGAGAGGAATTTAAGAAGAATTTAGAGAAGAAGAGGAAGAATATTAGAGAGAGACCTTATTCATATTAGGAAGAATATTAGAGAAGAAGAAGAATATTAGAGAGAGAATTTCTGAATAGTTGTATATCATTAATCAAGTCTGAAAAATAATGAACATAGAAAAGCTTATTTATAGAGAAGCTCTTAGACAAAAATAGAAAATTGACATCTTCTAGAAACAAATATAAAAGGGAAATATCAAACTAGTTACTCAAAATTTAAATAAAACCTAATAATTAAATAAAATATAATTATATAATCCTAAAATAGTCTAATTAATAATAATCATGTAGATTCCTTATTCATATTTCTCGTCAATAGGTTTGTTAACAAACAGGGCTGCCTTGTCATTGAGAAAGACATTATTCACTAACAAAATTTCAAATGTTTTCTCCGAAGTTTTGGTTTCTTATCCTTGTATGATGTTAAACTGCGAATATTTTCCGGCTGCGCCAAATGGTATCACACAGTAGCATGCAAATAATTGCTCAAATGAACATCTAACACCTATCTATCTTTCATATTGTTTTGCAACAACACAAGAATGCAGGAGTATGGATTGTAGCATCCATTACTGCAGAACCCACAAGAGCACAAGACAAAACTTTGAAAGTGCAAAACGAAAGAGATGTCTCGTGCTGCCACATAAAAAGTGCAGTTTATAGGAAACAAAAGGAAGGTCTTCCACTTATTAGCTTTTCTCGTCTTCAATAATTGATAAGAACAGAAAAATATTCCTTCCCTTCACTTCAATCCTCTAGAATTGGAAAAAAGGTGTTGTAAAGTTCTAGAGTTTTGATCTGCTTTTGGTCATTGCGGCTTTGCTCCCTGGAGGATACCATTTTTCCCTTTTCTACAGTTTTAATCATGATTTTCTTCCATGAACATGTGAGGAAAACCTCGACATGAAGTAGAATCACGATATCAAGCCAAGCAAATAAAGGGCAAACAAGAAACAGACTGTAAAAACTATGTAAATGTACCTTGTTTCGGTGTCAAGTGCCCACAAAGAAGGGTTTTCCACACTTAGTTCTCCATCTTTGTTTTGTCTCATGTGATGTTGTTTTGAGTTGTTTGCAAGGCGGTACAATGCATCACGGAAGGAAATTCGAGTTTTTTCTGTCAACTGTTCATATTGCGTCCAAGAATTACATAAGCAATAAATGCAATGCTTCAAAGCAACCTAGCCATCTAGCTTTGCGTTTTCTTCTCTCTCTCCTTTTTTTAATCTTTTTTTATTATTGAAAAAAAAAAACACCTTTTTGGATATTTACCTGATTCATCACCATTTTAAGCTCCTGCAGTACAGCTTCTTCGAAAGATGTCTCTTCATCAATCTGTTTGTTCATGCTGCTATGCTCCGAAGCAACTGAGGCTTCGATTGACGGTGCCTTGAATAAAATTATTGATCAATAAACCTTCACCTTCTAAATTCAGAATCAAGTACTTAAAATAAAACTTAATAACAGCAGAATGCAGAAGATATATATTTGTAAATTGTAAGAAATGTACTCAAGTTTCTACTAAAATTTAGTAATGTTTCCAACACAGTTTTAAGAAATAACTGAAAAGACCAAAAGAGATTCATCATGTTGGACAACAAACCTTTTCCATCCATACAAAATATCAAACCTTACTTGAGCCTGAATTATATAACATTGTGAGAATGAAAGGGGAAAAAAACACAGGTAATTAAAATTATATGCAAGTAATAAACGCATTCTTGTGCTTGTACATCTGTGTATATAAATGCCAATTTAAAGTAGGTATTCTAAAATTACAATTCCAAAAGATTTTGAAGCCAAATATAATGTAAAGACAAAAAGATCATATGCTCAAGTCATCGTTGCTGGAACAATGGCTGAATACCTAAAACAAATATTAAAGCATATCCAGCACAAATGAATCTAATTTTAGCCAAAGATGGAGAAGTAAAAGTAAAAAGATACAAGTAAACCTTCTAAGAGAATAAAATTTAAAAAAAAACAATCAAAAGTAAAAGATAACATGGCTACTTACATAGGAGGAGAAGGGAATTTATCATTTAACTATTTGTAAAAAAGGTCGTGGAATGTAAACACAGACTGTGACAAAACTTCCAGCTTAAGAAAATCAAGAAAAGAAAGGACTTAAAAAAATAAAAATAACAGACATGAAACAGAAAACTTTTAAAACAATATCAAAAGAAAAACAGATTGCAAGAACAAGAGCAATCTTCATGTCCAGTATATAAAGCTACCCAAAACGCATTAACTGCTTTAATAGAATTCCTCCTAATAAATGGCTAATTGAAATAATTGGTAAGGATATTCCATTTAGTTCTTGTATCATCTCCTGACTACTTAATATTCTGTTAAAGAACAGGCCTACACATCTTTACTGAGAAAAGAAACAAGAAACTTTCCAAAAATAAGTCTACCCTTCATACCTCAATATTGTACCATAATTAAACGAAAAAAGGAAAATATGTGAAATCATGTATATATTCATGGTATGAGAATGAACTCTAACACAAAAGTAAGAAAATTTCTTCGAATAAAAGATGTCATTTGCTTATCCTAGCTTTTCCTTCCTGTTTTTTTGTCTAAAGCTCTCTGGATTACAAGCACTTGTTGTTTTCTTTTATGTTCTTATGCTCTTTTCCATCAAAAAGAAATTCCTCTACCCTACTTTTTTCAGAAAAGATGAGCAACATTGGACACAAACAACAGGTCTTCATTTATTACGCATACGCAGACAAGGTTATGTCCTAATCATGAAATCTGGGGTGTTGAAACATGAAGTTACATGCTGAAGGAATAAAGCTTGAATTTAAGGGGGTGCAACCAACGCCCCAATCAATCTTTACTTAGGTGAACCTATTGGAGATATAACAATATTCGTTATAAACAAGTTTTCTCAGAACTTCAGCGACTCCAAATGCTGAAGCAGACTCGTCGTAGTTAAACATACATTATACTACGTAGGCAAGTGGCGAATCTAGACTTAGAAAATTTAAATAAAAACAATTCAAATTTTCAGTTGCTTAGCTAAACCCTCTCCTGGATGTTCTGCAATGTGATGCAAATTAAAATAAAATAAAAAAATCCACAATGACCAACCAAAAAGGAATAGAAAATTTCACCTGAACTGGTGGGAAATCTTTTTGCTGCGAATTGTGTGCGACGAACTTTGAAGCAGTGGAACCTTCCTGTCTCGAACCCAATGGTGGAGAATAGGCATGTGTCTTAAGATATCTTGAGCTGCCCAAACTCTGTACATCACTTGAAGTATTTTGTGAATTCAGAGTCATGTCTTTCAAGATATTATCAGATTTCATCACACCAAATTGGGATTTAGGAGACGAACAGAAGGATTTGTCCAGATTCTCAATCCCAGGAAGATCTTCAAGCAAAGAAGACCTGCATTAAAAGAACATCCAAGACAGGTGAAGTCTGTGAGCTAGAAGAATTCAATATTGCGATCCAAAATGTAGAATTAAGCATCTAAGAAGCATGGAGATCCTATGGCTATTGAATTGATCTATTGCACAATTTTGTTTTTCCGAATATTAAATGGATCTACTGCATCAAAAATAGTACCTAACAAAAAAATTTCATCTTTAGAAACTGGACCACCAAAAAAATGGTAGTCCACAACAGAAATGGTACTATATTGATGCCGTGTTCCACCCCAACCCCAATGATAAATTAGAGCAGAATAAGAAAAACAATGGAGCAATTCAATTTCCACTGGATCTCCTATGATGCTATAACCATCATCAGAAGGCAATTAAAAAAAAAAAAAAAAAAAAAAAAAAAAAACTATGCGACTTCCTACAGGCATTAAATCAAGTATCTTAATCCCAGAAGTTACGCTTGTACAAGAAAATGTCATCTATCTGCCCAGATCCTGCCAGGGCAAGCTGATAGTTAGATCGATTGCTTGAAGCTTCGTTTCTCTGAAAAGTTTCATAGGACAACCCTTCACACGCACTTGAAGTGCTAGATTGATACTTATCATAAACAGAATCTTCCATCTCAACTTCATCATATAAACTTGTTTCATTGAAGTTGTATTCTTCTGCAGTGTATTTTTGATCAAAATCACCGTCTTTGTAACGTGACGGAACACTTTCGAACGCACCTATTCCCCATTTTGACCAACTGTCAGGAGATGGAAGTCTATCTGATAACCCTCCATCCTTTGGAACAATAAGATCATCAACACCACTCCCAAAACACCACTCCATGACTCCTAATCTGTACCAAAAAAAAGAAAATATAGAAGTTGTACAAAATGAAAATCCGCCAAAAAAAATTATAATATATAACTAATCCTTGCACACATTTACTTAGACAAAATTATTGGAATTTTCACCTTTCTCAAACTAAATATAACAATAAGTAATTCAATTCAACTATTTTTCTTTCTAAACTCTTTATTTTTCTTCATGACTAAGTCTAATCCCTTGTTTCTTTTTTTTTTTTGTTTTTACCAGCAGACTAGTTAGGATTATTTGGTAACAGTTAGTTATTTTGGTTTCTGATGTCCTACAAGCTCCATACAAACATTATATACACAGGAGTAATTCATGAACAAACATTACACTTGAATACTTTATCCCTTTATCTTATTTTTGCTTCATTTTATTTCTCCATATAAAAATCAACAAACTCATGACCTTTCAGCCACTAATTCCAAATCTGCAACCTCTTGACACAGAGATTTTACTTATGAATTTGAACTTGGAAGCTTCTAAAGTTTCATACTTGCTTCAATCCTTTCTTAGCAACCAGAAGAGAACACAAACCACTCATCACCAAATTAAATACACCACTAAACTTACTCAAATCCCACAAACATTTTCATCTTTTTGTGCAGATTAAACCCATACATAATCCTCTACAAACAGCCCTTTTGAGCAATAAATGAAAAAATAAACAATAAAAAATAAATACCTGATATCAATTATTGGAGAAAAAGGAAGAAAACCCAGTTGTTGATAATGAGAGATAAAGCAACGCAGATGAAGAAATGTGATTAGGAAGATTGAAACTTAAAACTTTGATGGGTTTTTTGTTCAGTTCGAGAAAAGAAAAAAAAAAATGTAAGGCAAAAAACAAGGGCTGCTTTTGGTTTTTGGCAGGACTGTTTAGTTATATTCAATGATATTACCATATAATTCATTAAACCAAGTTGCGAATAACGAAAAAACAATAATAAATCAAAAGAAGTTCTCTCTCCTGGGAATGGGAATTTGTGGCTGAGAACTGAGACTCGCATTAGTGGCCGAGACTCCCCCATCTAAAACTGCAACCTCATTGGCCCACGTGGCAGAATCAGGACCCACTTCGGAGCCAAATGAAGTTGATGAAACATATCAGCTGTGGTGCCGTGCCCAAGCGATTCTCATCCAGGAGTTTTATTTCCAGAAATACCCTCCAGTGATGGCGAAATGGATTCGTCGGGAGTGGATAACCACATGGGCAATTTGGTCTTTTCTGTCCGACACGTTGGGCAGTTCGGAGGTCGAAGAGATTTTTTTACGTTTGTTTGAGGAGACACGTGGCACTAGAGGCTTTTGATTGGCCGACACGTTGCGTGAGTGCAGTGCGATGAGAAGATGGATGGAGTACCTAAAGCTAAAGCTTCTGTAGCAGTAACGAAAAAAAGGCAAAATTTAAAGTTGAAGCTTGGCTTTTTCCATCATAACGTCGCTAGTTACAACTAGTTGTCACTTGTTTAACAATATTCACACACTTTTTTTTTTAATAGTTTAAGAACCAAAATGTGTGTTTAAGAATGAATTTGCTATGAGGGAGAATTGGAAAGAAAGTGAGGAAGTGGAAGATTAGTGCATAGATTTGGGGTACATGTGTCTATTTGTTTGTTTGGTACAAAAGTATTTTAAGAGGGAATGAATTAGGTTTTAAATTTCAATTATCAAGCTTAACCAATTTTTAATCTCTTAATAGTATATTTTCTCATTTCTCATTCCAAAAAACAACAATTGAAAAGCTATTGCCTTCCTCTCCACTTTCGTTCTTTGGGTTATGTACCTTATCTTCTTTCATAGCTTCTCTCCCATGTACCAAACATAACCTTAAGAAAACACATAAGGAAAACTTTTGTAATCATCCCATTCAAGTATAACAATCAGCCAACAAATAATCAATATATATTATGTTAGAATATGAGTTGTAAAAAATGTGGACCAAGAGAATTGTACAAGGGACTGAGCTGGAAGGAATGAGTGAGGTGAGGGTAGGGGGTGGCAATTTGTGTTGTCGTGTCATATTCGTGTCGTGTCGAGATACATGTATAACGAGCATATATCAAACCCGAGCACCTCCCCCATTGTGCCGCGCTCAACTCCAAGCTCATGAGACCGTGACCTTCTCACCAATTTTCACTGTTTTCCTTGTCTCAAGGTCTCATCTACCATTCTTGACTAAACCTTGACACAAGCTCCTCCATGGCCCCTTTACTCCTCCGTTGTCGAACCAAAATCAAGCCTCCCAATGGCCAGCTCTTCCATGGCTTCCAGAACTCGGCGACGCATGCCTCCTCCATCATACCAAACTACAGTAATTGTTCTTTTTTCTTTTTCGAATAATTGGTTCATATTAAATGTATTGCACACAAGCGATCTCCCACATGCAGCCTTCTCAACCAATGCAGCCTCCCTTTTCCTTTCAACCCTACTCTCACCGTTAACTAAAATTCTATTTTCTAAAAACTTTTTCCATCTTCATCTCTCCTTTGATTCTCCTCTTTCAACTCTTTCAATTCAGTCTCGACCTTCCTCATCCACTCTATTGTTTCACTGGATCGTACTTCTAACTGACACAATGTCTCTACAATGTGCTCATACGTCTCCATTGTCTTCCTCACAATTTTCTCATGCATAATACTTTAAATATGGTCATGATAACATGCCTTAGAGATTTACATAAGCAAGATCCATAAGCATATTACACCATCACAACCAAGTATATGTAATTTATAGGTAAGGAAAATAAAGCATGTCTTTCCAATAATGACATAAGGGAAAAATAAAGGTACAAAAGAAAGAAAGAGATCAATGAGCCAAAAACAAAGCTCAAAGGAAGCACACATCAAGCTATCCCAACCCATATAGATTCAAGAAAATGAGAAATGTCTAAAATCTTTTGGAGTAGAATACACAAAAGAAACATTTCTTAAATATATCCAAAGCCACTGGTTCACCATTGTAAATATGTTCAAACACAATTGCATAAACGAGAATTTCTTGAAAATCTAAAAAACACCTATTACAGCATGATATCTTTAGCCAACTTTTTTTCTGAGTTACTGGGGGCCAAACATTTTCCATTTATCCTCTAAAGTTTCAGGCGACTGTATTCTTTCATTTAACGAATTGCTCTTTGTATATATAGGTCACCCTATTTTAACTTTTACTTTTTCATATAAATTGGGACGGCGTGATTGAAAGGACAAGCATTCTTTAACCATACAAAATACTACATCAATCCCTTTATAAGTCCTAGAACAATAAACTCTTTAAATATTTTACATCAAGTTGCAATAAAGCCACTCAAAAATTAACTCTTCGTCTTTCCCACAATACTCAGATTCTTCCTATCCAGCTTCAAAAACTCTATGTTGCTTCTATAACCAATTGCAATTTGAAAATATAATTGTTAGGAGCATCTGATATGTGTAAAGGGAAAAGGAGATTTAACTTACATTGATGTAGACGGAGGGTGGTGGGCCCCCTTTAAATAAAAATCTCTTTAGGGTATTTGGCTTTGAGGGTCTGCTTGGAGAGAGAGAGTGGGTGGGACTTGGGAGAAATTTCGATTTTAGTTCTTTATATGGTATTTTTTTTTTTAAAAAAATTATATTTTTAAGGGACTTTATTAATGGTTATTAACTTATTACTTGCTCTTAATAGTGACAAGTATATTATAATTAAAAAATGTACAGTAATATTGAAATTAAATTCTAAGAATTCAATCTGGGATATGCTGCGTTTTTGTTGGTTGCCAATGTACTGACTAGGGATTCTGACTTCTTTTTGTTCTGTAACATTCATTTGTTTGTTGCTCTTGCTTCTGATTTATAAATTTTCCTTTGAGACTTTAAAAAAATAATAATAATAACTCAACATAGATGTATATGGGTTGGATTGGGCAGATATTAGGATTTTTTACCAGGTTCTTTTATAAATAGCAATTTTAAAACTAAATTTTTTTCCGCATAGCAAATAAATAAATGTCTAAAAATATAGTAGTCTTTTGCATTTTTTTTTTTATAAAAATATAGTTATTATGGTTTTATACTCAAGTTAATCAATATATAAAACTCAACCAATCAATAGTAAAACCTTAATCGACTAAGACAAAACGTTAACTAGAAAACTGACAAAACTCAACTAATTAGTAGACAAACCCTAACAAGTTTTATGAAAATTAGGGGCTGCTTAGGAACCTTGCAATAAAAAATGCTCTAAATAAATAAATAATACTAGTTTTAGAATTCTCATTTACTATAATTAATTTTGATAATTTTCATTCAGTATATAATAGTATCTATAATAGTATCTTATTTGGCTTTATACGATTTTAGTTTCCTATATTGACTGCCCATCAGGATTTCGACACGTAAACAGTGTTATGATAACTCTTACAACTGTGCACTCTTTGTAATCTAACCGTGATCTCAATTATTCTCTACTTTACTTTAATTAACCACATGTCTGGTTATTTAATCAGAACACGAGGTCTGATCCCGAACACTCATCTATGAAACAGAAACAGAAATCCTATAACACATATATGCTCTTCGCTGAATACTATAAAGTGAAACATTTCCCAATCTAATTATATACTCTAATTTTTTACACAAGAAAGGAAACAATGCAATTAATTATATTATGTATTTTAGGCTAAAAGAATATACCTGGTACACAAACAATACTTTTCCTCTTATGGGCTTGGTTTTCTTCCGAACATTGGACATTAATTCGAATTTGACCAATAGGATGATCAGCCGATTTTATATGTACACCTATTAACCACGGAACAATGGCATTGTTGATAAACATGTTACGTGTAAATGTATAATCATATACATAAACAGAAGTTAGTAATTGTTCTTCTACCATTATGAATCATCTTGCGGCTTAAATTGAAAATCTAAAAGCATAATTTTCTTCGTATATATGAGATAACTATGTGACAAGGATAACAACTGTGATTTTTTTTTTTTTCAAATGTTTCTAGAAAATGCTTAAATGGAATTAACTATGCTATTATTATTATATATACTAAAGGTAAGCAGAAAAGTAGTGTTCAAGTACTCTGCTTTTACTGTCCAAATAACAGTGTCATTTTGTTTTTTTTAAAAAAAATTTGTTTCTGTAGATTTTAGTGGCCTTATTTGACGTTTTTGTCCTTTGAGTATAATGCATGTCGGTTATTGGGTGCAGGGTTGGTTCGTAATTTTAGAAGGATAGGTGGAGTTGAAGGGATTGTGATGTGTGGATGTATAATTATTTGTTTGCCCTTGAAATTGTGTTTATGGTTTTTAAGTGAATGTGGTGGCTATTTGGCCTTTTCATTTTCATTTTTTGTGATTTTACTAAGGTAAAACTTATAGTAGGTGCTTTCGGTGAGGGATCTTTGTGTGGCTTTGGTAATTCCGCCTGACTGCTCATCATCACTTCTTTGCATTATTTTGATGCTTTCTTGGTTATTTGTCTTCTCGATTCTTCTTCTTCTTCTCTCTCTCCTTTTTGTATCTGATGCTTTAAGATCGTTTCTCTCTCTCTCTCTTTGTCTATTTAATTTGTAATCGTTTATTTTTGGATCTCTTTCTTCACTTTCGATGATTCTTCTCAGCGTTATTCCGTCATAATTTTAGAGGAGATAGGTGAAGTCAAACTGGTTATAATGTGTAGAGGTATAATCATTCTTTTTGCCCTTAAAATTGTGTTTTAAGATTTTTCAGTGGGTATAGCGATTTAGTCTTTTCTCTTTCATTGTTTGCGTGAGTGAGGGATATAAGTATTCTTTCATTGTTTTGGGATTTTGCTCTGCTTTCTTTGTTTAGTCTGCTATAGATAGCTCATCATTATGCTATTACATTGCTTTGATGTTCAGTAGCTTATCTGTCTTCTGGATATTTATTGGTCTTCGTATAATCTTTGTCTTTCTAAAGCAGTTTTACAGGTTGTTTTCTAGAACAAACCAAGTGTCATCAATTATTATCATGCTCTGTTATTGTTTCTTTCATTTTATTTTTATTTTTTCCTGAAATTATAACTATATTTTGTTATGTTGTTCATTAATGCTTATTTCATTCATTAATGCTTATTTCATATACTGCTTATATGCCGTAGGAATATTTATTTCTTTGTCATTGTATTAAATATTATGCATTGTTGATGTGTTTTATTAA
This sequence comes from Trema orientale, assembly GCA_002914845.1. Classification (NCBI taxonomy): domain Eukaryota; kingdom Viridiplantae; phylum Streptophyta; class Magnoliopsida; order Rosales; family Cannabaceae; genus Trema; species Trema orientale. The sequence goes on from JXTC01000022.1 coordinate 161,162, forward strand.
ATGCTATTAGTTTTATATGTGTTTATATTTTGTTATCTCATTAATTAATATAAACTGTTTGTTCTGGAATTACTCTTTGTATATCTTTATCTCTTTCCTTTTATATTAGATATTATTGCTTTCATATTTTTTTTACCCTTCTTATATTTGTTATTTTTTCCCCTTCTATTTCCTTATTAACTATTTTAAGAGAACTTTTTTCTTTTGCTCTTTTTTGTCTATGTTAATTGTGTCTATTTTTCCTATTGAATTTTTTATTGACAGTTTGTTTCTTTCTTTGCTTCCTCTTTTTCAGTTTTCTTTACATCTTTCTTGATTACGTTTTATAATTTTTAATATCTTTGGCGATAATGATTATTTTTATTTATCTATCATGTGGAGTAGGATATTGATTACTCAAAGATTGCTGTGAATATTAGCTTCCGCTTCCTGTTTTAAAAAGATAAACCATGAAATTCTTAGAAACAATGTACATTCAAAAATAAGCTTTTTTTTTTTTCTTCTTTTCTTTATTTTTCCTACTCTTTGTAATTCTGTTTTCTTATCATGAATAAGTTTTGATTTCATATATTCAATTTTCAACTATTTTTTTCTCCTGATTTCTTTTCTCAAAATCGTTTTTTTCCCTATGGGGGGATATCACTGTACAAATAACTATTTTCACTGTACAGATAATATTGCCATTTTTTTTTAATTTTTTCCTGTGGATTTTAGTGACCTAATTTGACGTTTTTGTCCATAGAGTGTAGTGTAGGTTGGTTGTTGGTGGGAGATTGTTTCGTAATTTTAGAGGGATGGATGGAGTGAACGAATTGTGATCTGTGGAGGTGTAATTATTTTTTTGGGCTACTTACAAAATTCCAGGCCCAAGGTACCAAAAATTGAAAAATCCCGGATTGATTGATTTTTTTGAAAAATCCCGGATTGATTTAGAAAACTATCACTTTTTAAAAATATTATTAGAAAAATAACACTTTTAAAAAATATTTAGAAAACTATCATTTTTCTATAAATTTGGTATTTTTCAATGGTACTCGAGGTAACCAGTTAGGTTACTTAGAGTAACCAATCCAGTTACTTGAAGTAACTATTCAAGTTACCTCAGGTAACTCGACTAGTTACCTTAAGTATCTCATCAATTAATAAAAAATGGTATTTTTCTAAATACTTTTAAAAATGGTATTTTTATAATTAAATCCGGGATTTTTCAGAACAATTTCAAATTCCGGGATTTTTCAATTTTTTTGGAAAAATACCATAAAAAGTCAAGGGGCTACTTACAAAATTCCAGGCCCAAGGTACCAAAAATTGAAAAATCTCGGATTGACTGATTTTTTTGAAAAATCCCGGATTGATTTAGAAAAATATCATTTTTTTTAAATATTATTAGAAAAATAACACTTTTAAAAAATATTTAGAAAAATATCATTTTTCTATAAATTTGGTATTTTTCAGTGATACTCGAGGTAACTAGTTAAGTTTCTTAGAGTAACCAATCTAGTTACTTGAAGTAACTGTTCAAGTTACCTCAGGTAACTCGACTAGTTACCTTAAGTATCTTATCAATTAATAAAAAATGGTATTTTTCTAAATACTTTTAAAAGTGGTATTTTTATAATTAAATCTGGGATTTTTCAGAACAATTTCAAATTCCGGGATTTTTCAATTTTTTTAGAAAAATACCATAAAAAGTCAAATTTCCTCTATTTTTTTTCACCTATAGTCAAGATGGGGTGAGCCCAGAAATTGTTCAACACATGGACTCTGGTTCAAGCCCATCCACCAACGTATCGTTTCAAGATTGAGCCCAATCGTTTTAATACAAAATAATTGAAAGAAAGCAAAGCCAACTAGCCAAAGCCATATTCTCTCTGCCTTCTCTCATGGTCGTTTGAAAAAGAAGGGTTTTTGTTGGTTGGTTAGGTTGTCGTAAGTCTACAGTGGATGTCGTTTCGTGTTTCTTACCTCTTCTTCTCAAGCAATTATTATTCCAGTTTCTTTTCTTTGTTTTGTTTTAGAATCTTATAAATAAGACGAGTTTTATTATTTTGTATATTGATTGCTGCCTGCAGTGCAGGTGAAGCTGTATTGTGAAAAAAGTAGCAAAACAAAACATGTTTAAGAACATATTCCAATCTGGCTTCCTCTCCATTCTCTACAGCCTTGGGTATGTATGTCTCTTGTACAAATATATATGCATCTATATATATATATGTAAAATTACAAGATGGGTATTTTGTGTTGTTCTTGTTGATTGCTTATTCCTTCAATACTTTCTTGTCTTGTGTTTATTTTAGGAGCAAACCTTTGCAGATTTGGGACAAAGAAGGTGGGTTACTCTGCTCTTTTACATCTCTTTATTCCAAGTATTTTTTTTTTTTAATACTGATAATAAAAAAGAAAAACCTAATTCCAATTTGACCCTCTTTACAATGTCTCCAGAATGACATAAATATATATATATATATATATATATATATATATATATATATATATATATATATATATATATATATATATTTGTTTTCCTGAAGATAACTATTTGAAATCCTAAACTTGAAAGAGAATTTGTGGGTATAAATCCCGCATTCAAGAGCGTCACTATGTTAAGTGTACTATTAAACTGAATCTATATCAAAGTTGGTAGATCTTTGAAACAGGATATGAGGTTTAGAGCACAAATGATGTATGGCCAAGAGGGAAAAAGAGAAGAGAAGGGCGAGAAGAACCAAGAGAAAGAGAGGAATTTAGAGGGACAAAGTAGACAAATAGATTGAAAAGATAGAGGACAGAGAACGATTTTGAGCAAGAGATAATTCGAGTTCATTCATTCATAATCTTGAACATATAATACACTGCCATATGAATTGAACACAAATAGAAAATTAAACACGAATTAGAAACTAACTCTAATCTCTGAGAATTCAAAAACATGCTAAAACTCTAATTACTTAATAAGAATCCTAACATACTTCTAATTATCTAATTTTGTTCTGCATCCACGAACTTAGCAAATCTCATGTTCAGACCAGTACACAATACTTGCATATTGCTTTAGTAATCTTCTAATGCAGAATAGACTTTGATTTTAGATATAAAATAATATATATGGCATGCTGTATCAAACAGATTTGATTCTCATGGTATTGCCTTTAGTACATGCCATGTTGCGGTAACCTTTTGCTTCTCTTAATTTCATGTTGTGTGTGGTTCTTTTCTTTTCATCAGTTTCCGATGGCCATATAAAACGTCCACATGATGAAGACATACAGTCTAATGTGCTTGAAATAGTTGGATCAAATATTCAATCGACATACATCACTTGTCCAGCTGACCCAAACGCGACACTCGGCATAAAACTACCATTCCTGGTTCTGATAGTAAAGAATCTGAAGAAATATTTTACATTTGAGATTCAAGTGCTTGATGATAAGAATGTCAGACGACGTTTTCGGGCTTCTAATTTTCAAGTGTGTAAGTTTGCCCATGTTTAGTCATGTTTATCATTTTCCTTTTCTTTCTGTCTTTTTCCTTAATATTGTTAATTTTTGTTTGGTGTCTGGATATTAAGATAGATGTTTCTTTGTGAATTTCCATTTAGTTTCCTACACTTTAAAGATGAGTGATCGAACATAAAACTTCAGCAAAGTAATTGTGTAGGTTCTTTAAGTTGTTTAATTAGTTATCCAGAACTGCACAAAAGGCTACCAATTGGGGCTAGCTCAATTGGTCTGGGACTCAGGGGTGTGTGTGAGTGCGAGGGTTGAGTCATGGATTCAAGTCCTAGGGGAGACAAAAATAGGTATCTTATCAAAAAAAGGAACTGCACAAAAGGCTTACGAAATTAGCATTTTGTGGTAACAAGTTGATAGATTTATTTGGTTATCCCTTTAGCTCAATTAGAGATGAACTTGACCTGACTTCTGGGTTGCTAGAATCGTTATTGATTTTTTTTTTTCAATGACCAACTCCCAAATTAAATTTTAGGTTGGAGCTACATTATTTTTCTATTAAGAAATAGAATGTTCATTAAGTTAATTAAGATTACATTAGACAGGAGACCAACAGTTTTAACAAGTAGAACAACCAATCCCCAAAAACAGCATCGTGTTTATATATGTTTTACAACATCTCAGCGTAACTTCTAATACAAAGAGAAACTCAGATGCTTTATATATTTTAACCTGAAACTAAAGAATCTCACATTTGGCTATCCTACCCAAATGTTTAATGCATAGTAAGACAAGGACCCATATTTAGCAACACAAACCAAATCTTTGGAACATAAACTGCAGCTTACTGGAAAAGAACCCATTTTTATTTTGATTTGAAACTAGAAATAACTTCATACTTCTAATCGCAAATGGCTTCTTGTAGTGGAGGAGAGACAATTACGATGATTTATTTTGTTTCTGTGTCAATTACACTTCCATCCAGCACTGAAGTGGATTTTGTCCGCACTTCTGCTCGACTTTTAGAACAATGGATGTAGAATTTTCTTCTAGTAAAATTGAAGAATGTTGGTTAAAAGTTGCCTTTTCTATTGCTTTTATGGGGTTGAATATTGCTTAATGAGTTTGTAATATATGCTAATGCTGTCTCCTTAGAGATTTATTTTATTTTTTTTTAATTTTTTTATAATTATTATTTTTATATTTTGGGTTAGGGTTTTGTGGGGGATTTTGTTACAAGGTCCTTCTTAGATGTGCTACTGGACTTGTTGACGGATTCTTTTACTTGGAATTGTTATTTTAACTTATTACAGTGCTGGTACAGTGTAGATCATATTCTATGAAGATTAATAGATTAAAAGAAAGGGGTTGTATCTTTCTATTTTTGGTAGGCTGTCACTCGAGTGAAACCGTATATATGCACCATGCCACTGAGAATGGATGACGGCTGGAATCAAATACAGTTCAATCTAGCGGATTTTACCAGGAGAGCCTATGGAACAAACTATGTCGAGACATTGCGAGTTCAAGTTCATGCAAACTGCCGTCTGAGGCGTATATATTTTTCTGACCGCTTGTATTCTGAGGAGGAACTTCCCCCAGAGTTTAAGTTGTACCTTCCAGTGCAGGTAGAAGATCTATCTGATGATCTCAAGTGGGATGGTGCTTAAATCAAATTTCAAACTAACTACATCTTTTTATTGCAGAAAGCATGATGCAAGTGTGCAATTGTGATCCTTTTAGAGGCATTTTGGGACGAGGAGCGTGATTATGCCGTGCAATCTATTAGGAACATATCCTTTGCTAGTACTAGTTTATCAAAAAAGGTTTTACCAATTCTGATGGAACTTCTTACTTTGGTAGATTTTGAACTAATTCATATGGAATGGTTTACAGGATTCTGAGCTTTTACTGTTTGTGCCGTTTGCAGTCTTTAATCTCTCTCTCTCTCTCTCTTTCTCTCATAATTGTATGCTGACGGACTCGTTCCAAATTATAGTACTTATTTCTATGTTAAGAAGAGTAGTCTGGTCAGCCTTAAGTTAATTGAGCTTTCATGACTAAACTAGAGAGAATGAGCAGACTTTGGAAAGTGATATAGTTTAGAATATTTAATTTAGGTATATATTAAAGAAAAATGTGAAACCAAAAACGAGAAATCTGATGCGGGTATTGGTCACCTTCAAGAGTGTGAATCCACTAACTTCATAAGAGTATTTCGATATTTTGGCATTAAATATCCTATATTTTCTTCGATACAATTACTCAACTTCATATGGCCGTCCGTGAAATCCGACGATCTAAATTTTAGTAACTATCAATGGGGAGATATTACAATACCCATTGAAGAAGCATGTTATGTGTGTTTAGTTTTGATTTTTTTTTTTCTAACAAATCTCTTATTATAAAATATGGGATAATATCATAAAAAAGTCCACTTTTAGCTTTTTACCCAACAATAAAAGATCTACGCCTTTTCATTAATATTGAATAAATTTTCTATTTATGTTTTTTTTTAATCAAATCTCACTGGTTTCACATGTACGGTTAATATTAGAATTTAAAATTATTGCAAAAATATTTGTTAGCGGTCGCAGAAATAGTTGGAAGACAATCATCTATAATTACTTAGAAATTTAAGAGTAATAACTTCAAACATATAAAAATTCTTTTGTAACAGCTTTCAAACATATATTTTTTTTTTTGAATTCTGTTGTCTGACGTCAAAAATTAAAAGTATTTGCTTTTGTTGGGAGTTTTGGCAAAGCTTTATGTAAGTTGAAGCAAAGTGTTTACTATGTGTTGGAGAGTGAGCACTTTGATTGCGATGTTGGCATTGTGGATTGGTTTTATTCTTATTTATAGAGTGCTCACTCTTTATGTGCAATGTGAGCACCCCTAGAACGAAAATTTGCCAAATAAGCATTTTTGTCTTTTTGTACAATTAAGTGAATCTTTTCTTTTGCTATAAAAGAGCTAGTACTATTCATCTTTTTCCTCAGCTCTCCAAAAGCGAGATTTCCAGATTTGAGAGGAAAGACTTCATGAGAGGACAACAAGCTTCTTCACGTTCCTTCATTTCTTCTTCAATAACTTGAGGGATTCAAGCTATTATCAAGAGAGGCATTCTCTTGTGTTTGTTTAAGCTCGAAGGAAACTTCGGGTAGCTGCAGCTGAGGGGGATTCTCAGCCATTTGAGTTAGGGGGAACCTAAATTGTCTCAGCGCTGAGTTTGAGGCTTGGTGATTTCAGATCTACTTCAAGCAAGGAAGATTAGCTGTGGTTTTGACAATGTAGAAAGAGAGTTTCTAATTTGTATGTAATTTCATATTGCTGTAATCAGACCTTATTTAAAGCTTAGTTGATATAATTTGATCGACTTAGTCCCTTTGATGTAGACTAAGAGAAATATTTGTTGAACCAAGTAAAAAATCTTTGGTGGTGATTTTTACTTTTGCTTCTTGCTTCTTCTTAGTTGTTGGTGCTTGGTTAAACTTTTTTTTTTTTTCTGGTTTAATTTCAGCTGGTAATCGATTAATCTGGACCCTTAAAACTTACAATTGGTATCAGAGCAGAAGTTGATAATTTGTTTCGGCTAGATCATTTTTTTTCTTGTTAATTACTTGCTAGTTTTTTTTTTGTCCAAATTATATTATCTCTTGTTGTTGGTTTGGGTATTTTTATTCTAGTATCATTTAAGGTACTGCTATGGACCTATTTCGTGAAGAAAGGTCTACCAGACCACCTATATTGGATGACACAAACTACCCTTATTAGAAAGTGAGAATGTGTGCCTTCTTGAAAGCTATCGATGAAGGGGTGTGGATTTATGTTGTTAATGGCTGGTCACCACCTAAGGTAACTAATGGGGTAATGAGGAAGTTACTTCTTTAAAACCTGTTAATAAATGGACAACCAGTGAGTTTGAGAAAGCAAATTGGAATTCAAAAGCTGTTCATGCTATATTTAATGTCGTGTCACTTAATCAAATAAAAGTTATTTCAAATTATGAGATTTCTAAAGAGGCTTGGGATAAGCTTCAAACCAAAAATGAAGGAACACAATCTATTAAGAAGTCTAGACTTAGGAGGCTTACAACTGATTTTGAAAATCTTACCATGCATGAATGCTCGTGTTTGTGATATTGCTAATGAATCTTATGCTTTGGGTGAGGTTTATTCTAATGCTAAACTTGTGAGAAAATTATTATGTTCTATCCCTAAGTGATTCAAAGCAAATGTGACTTCCATTGAGGAATGAAGAGATGTAGAGAAGTTGGACTTGGATGAGTTGATTGGTTCTTTACAAACCTATAAGATGAGCTCGAGGAGATGGAACAAGGACAAACTAGTCATTGGTGTAGCTTTAAAGCACACTCAAAGTGTTGAGCAATTTCCAACCGAGGACTTGGAGAATCTTAACGAGGAGAAGATTGCTGTGTTGACACAAAATTTTGCCGAGTTTCTTCTTAGAAACATGAGAAGAGGCAATACATGTGGGAAGCCTAAGCAGGCCAACCAAGGAGGAAACTCAAATCAACTTCCACCTACTGTTTCTCAAAAGTCCTTCAAAGAAAATGAAAAGAAGAATAACAACATTCAATGCCAAGAATGTGAAGGATTTGGACACATTCAAGCTAAATGTGCCAACATCCTGAAGAAGAAAGGAAAAGCAACGATTGAAACTCCAAGTGATGGTGAGGAAGTTGATCACATAAGCAACCTTGTGGCATTTATTGCCAACTCACAAACTCAAGAAGATATTGTATCGGAAAGTGAGATGTATGAAGAATCAGATTTTGATCATGATGAACAACAAAAGGGCTTATCAATAAATGTATAATCAATGGGTGAAGATAGTGAAGAAGGTGAAGGTTGTTCAGTTGAAGAAAAATCAGCTTGAGGAAGAAAAGAAAGAGTTGAAAGCCAAAGTTAACTCTCTCATTTGGGACTTATTAGACAAACAAACTATGTTGGATCATAATGTGGAGGAACTTAGCAAAGCCAACGCAACCATTGAGAAAATGACTCGTGGCATAACAAAGCTGAATGAAGTTCTTAGCCGTCAAAAAGCTCATGCTGACAGGTCTAGTATTGGGTACCTAAGAAGTGTTGGCATATCTGAAGCATCAGTGAACACTCCACAACGTCTACAAAAAGAATGAACATGTTTAGAACAGCAATGAACAGTCCATCAACATCTGCAGGGGGAGTGAGCATGTTCAGAACAACAGTAATCACTCCTAAAAAGCTTTCTGGAAATCCATCAGTAAATAAAAACAAAGTTACTACAAAGGTATCAAACTCTATTCCAGTTTGTCATTTCTATAGAAAAGTATCAATTCATAAAACAATGTAGTAGAACTATTGCCATTAACACTATAATCAGTTATTTGTTAATTTATTTGTTACTTGATGTCATTAATCTTTCCACAAAATGTAATCTGTGGTTTTTTTTTATGGATTTTACGGCAGTATTCAAGACAATATAAGAATCTTCCCATGATTAGGATACCCTAAAATTGCTTACTACTTTAATTTTGCAACTGGTTAGCTTGAACACCTATGTCCTGACACGCTATCTACTCGGATGCTTCAACCATTCATTTATCAACATGTGGCCTCAACTTGTTCGAAAACATCAGATCCAGCCAATGTCTTTCGCATGTGATCCTCTAAATATCAATTCTCTCAACTCTAAATCAAGGTCATCCATTACACAGATCTTTTTGGATATTGGCTAAATAAATAGAAATATGGAAGAAGCCTTAAGTCCTACATCGGTAATAGATGAAGAGGAATAAAGGCCTGAGTTCTATATAAGGAGACTATCTCCTTAGTTACTAAATACCTAAATATGTAGCGTTTCAAATATTCCCTCTTGGGGAAATTCTTTTTAGTCTTTTTGTATTTTTTGGTTATTTCAAAGAATGGTGAAAGGTATAAGGAGAGAGTATCTGTGATAGTCTCTTGTGAGGGAGTGCTTAGGTGTATTGGGGTAATTAGTTAGAAAAGAGAAAAATCTATATAATTATAGAAAATTTTCATTAGTGGAATTCTTTTTATGAGACAGTAGTTTTTCTTCTGATTTTGGAGTTTTCTACTTAAATTCTTGTCTTGTGGTGATTGTTTTTGTTCTCTATTTTTATTTTTCTGTTATTCTAATATTCCTTCGAAGTGAGATCATGAAAGTGACAAATTTGAACTGATCAGATTTTCAACAAGTGGTATCAAAGAAGGGTTCTTTGGTACGCTGGAGCTTGGTGTGGTTAGAGGAAATTATGTTTAAGGAGACTGAGTTTTAAGTGGGACCGTTGTGACCTTTCCAATCTTTCATGGGAATTTTCTTCGCATTTTTTTCGAGCTAGGAGTGCGAAGCGAGATGTCAGAATACAAGTTTTTAATTCGATGAGAATTGATGTGGAGAAATTGGACGGGATAATTCAATCTGGTTTGCACAAGGGGCTATAAGGCGAAGATTTTGAGAAATCCAATATGAGCAATGAAGACTAGGAAGATTTGGATGTGTAACTACAAGTGATTGTCTAAGTGTCTTGAATGATATCATTTCTAAATTAGAGAAGAATGTAATCTGCTGGATGTATGAATAATCTTGGCACTAAAAGAAATTATCTAAAGGTAGAGCAGATTCGACTAAAAGCTCTAAGTTTGATGATGCTGCTCATCCTTATGGCATGTTGATGATCTCCAAAGTTTCCATGAAAAAAGATGTGTTAGTGGCATTCAGGGTTCACAAGGTTGCGGACGGGCCTTGGTTTAACATGATGCAAGGCGTATGGTGAATGTTGTCGATGCCTGATGAGATTTCAGGAAAGCCAAACATTTACTCATATGGTAGAGTATGGTTATCTGTGAAGACAATGTTTGTAGCGAAAGCTACGGATATTTTGTTTATTTAGCCAAGGTAGAGATTGCTGGATATTGGCTAATTAAATAAAAATATGAAAAAAATCTTAAGTCTCACATCGATAGCATATGAAAAAGAAGGGAGACTTGAGTCCTATATAAGGAGATCATTTCATTGGTTATTAAACACTCTAATATGTAGTGTTTTAAGTATTCTCTCTTCTAGGGAAATTAGATATGTCAATATGGGCCGGGCTTTGTGGGCCGACCCACATTTCGAAGAAAAAGCATGGTACCGGCCCAGTCTAGGCCCATATAGGCCAACCAGTCACATATAGTAAGAGCCGGGCCTCAATCATAGGCCCACAGGTCCAGCCCAACCTGACCCACATTTTTATCGGCCCATATTAGGCCCATATTTAGTCATTCTATATATAATTTTAAATATATTTCTTAATTAAGATTTTAGAGAATCTTAATTAAATATTTTCATCTATATGTTTGTAATATTATTTACTTATTTTTGTTTATTTTCAATTTATTCAAAATTTAAAAGAATATGAATGAGTTTTAGGCCCATATTTGATATTTTAAAGCATAAATAACAATGAAACTAGGCTCATATTCGGCCCGCATGAACACAACCCACTTAGGCTCGCATAAAATGTGGGTTAGGCCTGTGGCCGTGCTGGGCCTCTTAATAAGAATATAGGCCCGACTTACTTTACGTCTCTAGGGGAAATTCCTTTTAGTCTCTTTGTAATTGTTTTTTGTAATTTCAAATAGTGGCAAAAGGTGTGAGGAGAGAGTATTTATAAGAGTCTCTTATAAGAGAGTGCTTGGGTGTATTAGGGTTATTGGATAAAAAAAAAAGAAGAAGTGTGTATTGGAGTCACTGGGTAAAAAAAAAGAAGTGTGTATTGGGGTCATTAGGTTAAAAAAAAAAAGAAATCTATACAAGCGTAGAATTTTTCATATACTAGAATTCTTTTCTGAGGACAGCTCCTAATTTTTAGAGTTTTCCACTTAAATTCTTGTGTTATGGTGATTGTTTTTATTTCCTGTTTCTATTTCTCTGATATTTCATTAAAAAGAGATCCTGGGAGAGCCATCATTCATCCTAAGTTATATCTAATCCTTTCCGCATTTTAAACAAGAGGTTTTTGAGGAGACAACTACCAAGAAGTTCTACTATTTATAAGAGAGAAGCTCAAAGACTATTTTTGGACCTAAAAGGAAAACAAAAAAGAAAATTATACATAAATAAATATATTTATTTTGTTCTTGTACAAAGAATATTTGTTAGTAATTTTTATTTAGTGATTATTATTTTTGAGAGCAAATTCAAGATGACAAAATACCACTTTGGGAGAGCAAAAATAACAACTTTCAAAAGGATATCCAAAGCTCAATCAAAAGGGAAAAATACAGAAAATATGTTTTATTCTCTCAACTATTTCTCAACTATTTTTTTATATCTTTTATTTGGATAGATTTGTTCTCAATATTTATTGTGAAAAAAGTATTTTTTTTTTGTTTAGGTTTATAAAGCAACTCAATATGTAATTTGGATATTTTTGCCTCTCTTTGATTTTGGAAAAACTTATTTTTTTTGTTGCCAATTTTTGTTTAATGTTTCTAATTATTTGATCATTAATTAATTCATTTTTGTAAACCATGATAGAATTTGTAAATTGATGATTTATGTGTTTAGTCTAGAGCTATCAAGAGGACTGGGCCAACTCATTAGCACGATAGCACAACACGACTTAAGCATGGTACGACACACCAAAATGTGGGCCATTCCAGGCACGGTCCTGTTTTATAGACCGTGTCAGGCTCATAACTTAAGCACGATGGACTGAACATGACACAACATACTTGTAGACACACCATGGCACGACCTATTGGCACGACGTACTAGCACGTTACATATGTATTATTTTAAATTATTTTTTCATTATACAAGTGCCAATCTAATTGGATGATAATCTCTAATTAATTATGGTTTGCAATAATTCACTTTTTTTTTGTTCTTCTTCCGTGTTAAAAAATTTTATATTTAGTTTTTACGTTAATTTTTGTTTTTGAATACATGTGAATGATTTGGGAAAAAAATGTTTATAAAACGGTATTAAAATCAAGTAAATTTCACAAATTAAACGGGCCAATTTTAGCCCAAATGAACTAACCCGTCTAGGTACATGGGCTGACATGGCACAACACGTTTAAGCATAGATCAATGGACCATGTTAGGCCTATGATTTTGAATTTTGGGCACGACATGACACGAAAGTAGAAAAAGTTCGTAAGTACTCTTTTTTCATTTTTATTTCACTAATACCTTTTTTTATACCTATTTTTGAGAAATGTAGACCACCAGTATTTTACACATAAAATATATACTGTAACATACATTTTATGTATAAAAATTACGCTAAAAATTGACACACATTGCAAAATGTATATCATAGGTTAAATTTATAACGAAAAATATAAACCGTAGTAAGCATTTACATTGTAAATATATATCGTTCATATTTTAACATGAAATGTATACCTTATAGGTAAAAATTTATATTGTGAATGTATATAACTCGTATTTTGTACATGAAATATATACCATAAAAATGGGTACTTTTAAAAGAAAAATTAAAAACGGATATTTATGAAACTAAAGTATAAAAACAGGTACTAGGTGTAAATTTTTCCACGAAAGCACGTTTGTATATAACTTTAATAAGTTAGCATGGCACTTTGGACAACTCTAGTTTAGTCATAAATAGAGTAACATACATCTAAGTAACATACGAATATAATTGCTTTGTATGTTTAACCATTAGAGAGTGCTTAAGCAATGATTCTTTTTTTTAATTTTAATCCTTATAGAAATATTAGTGACTATCGAAAAAGGCTTGTAGATAATTAAGGTCACATGGCTAATAAATTAATTTAATAAAATTAATTATAGAGAGTTGAAAAATACAATTAAGGGGTTAGGTGAACTAATAGACCTAGATATTTATTTTCTTAATTTTTCTTTACTTCAATTTGAATTTTATTTTAGTTTCTTTTGCAATCTTTATTTATTTCATTTTGTATTTTAATTTTTGTGTTATTTACGGTTGTTTGAATAATTTTAGAATAGATACAATTTTAGTATTTAGCATAGAATTAGTATCGAATACTCATACATTCGATACTCATCTCACTTATTTATATTATTGTTAACTGTGTGTACTTACACGGGTAGGTGTGAATATAATTTATATTATTTTACATTGACACACTAGACAATTATAATCTAGAATATATAAGTTTAGTAGATGAAGTTATAACATAAGGAACAAGACTTAAGGCAAATTTTTTTGTTTTCAATTTAATGTTTATTTAATCATTTTTCATGATTTTAACATAAAGTCAACTATGATTTTGTTTTAAATAGCTTTCATACAACGTAGTTGACTCATAAATTTTTGTATTATTACCTGTAGAAATTTTCTTTCAAAAAATGTAAAACTCCATGACCCCAAACCTTTAAGAATATGGTCAAGATTCAAATGACTTACTGAATGGTTCTCTCGCTAACTCAACACTACTTGATTGGGTTTTAAACTTCTTATTGGACTCTATTATTGCCATTATCTCAAAAACAAAAAATTAATATTAGTATAGACTATGTACCCTTTTATAGTAAAAATCAAACCTAAATAGTAATCAAGATTTAATATAAGTATGCCAAAAAGTATCTTGGAGATTCCTAAGGTCACTGGTCGACATGAAAATTCAAGCATCAAGAAGACGCAATAACCAAATTTTCAGGAAAAGAAAGTTCAAGCATCAAGAAGACGCAATCAAATTTTCAGGCAAAGAGAATAACTATTGTATTATTCACAGAAACAAAATAAAAACAAAAATAACCAACCAAACATAAAACTAGTACATAAGGGCTTAAGTTTTGCAATCTGAACATATTTTTTTGTTGCTTTTATGGATTGCTTTATTGGGATATATGCCCTAAAAGCATATGATTTCCTATAATAATATTTAAGTTCAATAAAGACATTTTGCTTATTATCTATTTTATGTAGTATTAATAATATAAAATTATTTATATTGTACATGAAACATCTTAAGGATTCAAGACTAAAAGATGATAATAGAATTATTTACATAAAAACTATGTATGGTAGACATACTTCTATATTTAGTCTGAACATTGCTCACAATCCAAAAGATGAAAGCGGACACTCTATCCGATATAAGGGTTGTAGGCTCTTTCTATCTTCAAGTAGGATTGACGAGTCTAAATTCACCAAAGTGTTGATTTTGAACGGAAACCTAGTGTGCTTTAGATATATTAACCAGACCACTTGAAATGTGTTGTTTAAATAAGTGATGTTATTATAGTACACTTAAAGATGTCAATCTTAATTATGAACTCATATTTACGAGCGATATTAATTATTTGAGCTATTAAGGAGCATAATTTTATGATCTATTAGATTGACCTCAGTAGTTTGGTAATATATTCTTATGGATATGAAGAACATAAACCATTTACAAACCTATAAACCATATCATGAAAAGAGGGACAACTTATAAATCATTTATAAAAGTAGAAATTTTATTGTCGTGTTATTTAATGAGTATTTCGGAGTTTCAGAATTAACTCTAACTCGACTCCAATCGAAAAAATTTCAACCAAGTTGAAAAAATCAAAATTGACATAGGCGACACTAGAAAGGCGACCGACCATGTTTAACTGGAGTCGAAATTGTTCGACTACGGTCGAACGCCAGTTGAAAATTTTCGACCAGTGGCTTCAATCCCAGTCGAAAAAATTCAGAACAATCAGAAGAGGCGACCAAACAAATTCGACCCTAGTCGAGCAGAGGCACCGCCACCAGAGTCGGGATCGGAATCATCCATGGTGGCTGAAATAGTTTGAAGTTTGTTGGAAAAATAGGATATCTAAGTAATTTTATATGTGTAACATAACAATGAGGGTTAATTTTAAAAACATTTATTGGTGAGTCATTTTTCATTATAAAAATTTAGTAAACTCTAGGTATAAATTCCCCATCTTTTTTCTATTAAAGATAGTTACCAAAATAAGAAAAGAAAGAGATCAAAAGTGTCAAAGACTCAGTACGCGTTAGACATTCGTCCACAAACTAAGAAACATAAAACTACATAGTCCAAAGCTTTTTTTTTTTTTTTTTTTTTGATAAATGACCTTATTGGTTACTAGACTAAGACTTTTTCTCACTTTAATCTCTAAAGTTCAAATTTTGTTATTTATAAAAAAAAAATTAAATTATAGTCTTTTTTGTTACATATATAATTTTATTCTTAGTAAGAGTATATGAGACACATGCTTTTGTATTGTTTATTTCATATGAAAAAGCATAGATCAGCAATATAAAGAGATTACAACATTATCAAGTCCATAGTAACTTTTAGTTGGTTTGTACATTTATAGCCAAAAAAAAAAAAAACCATGGCTAAAGGAACTTACATTAACCATGTCTCTGGCCATGAACATAAACATCGATATATGATCTTATTAGCAGATTGACCAAGTGAATCATAAAAAGGCATAAAGCTGGTTAACTGCTGATATAGGACGGAGGTGCTACAACCTACAAAAGTTCTGGCATGTTTTATTTGCTTTTCCAGCAATAAAAAACACCCCCTCTTCCCAATCAAATTTTCTCCATCCTCTTACCCTTGCTCAAAAAAAAAAAAAGAGGAAATTCTTTGACATCTCAGGCAGCTTCATCTAAATCACCCTCGGTGTCTGCCTCACCGTCAATCATCCCTGCCTCTACCTCAGTATCTGCTTCCAACTGGCCCATCTCTTGACCTGCATCTGTGTCGGAGCCTTGCTTCAGTTGTTCGTCTGGCATTGGACTGCCAGCTTGGGAGACATTGCCAGTCACACCAGTAATTTCAGCATCCGCTGGGGTTGTGGAAGCCTCAAGAGCAGCCCTGCTTCCTTCATCATTCTCACTTGCAGGCGTTGCAATCTTTACCCGGAGAGAATAAGTAAACTCCATACAAATCAGAAGAAAATAGTGACAGCATAGCAAAAGCAAAAACATACTATAGAGAGCCGGGACAATCAAATACCGATTTTGTGTGCGAGTCTCATGCCAACACCCCACATTATGTATAACAGAATATATAAGACTATACTTCGTAACCAATAATCTGTTCACTTAATTGCAACACTATGAAAGTCTCATGCCAACCCACAACATACTATCAGCATAAACACAGTATTATCACAAAACTTGTCAATTTTCATTGGGAGAAAGATACCTAAATTCGTGACTGGCTTGTTTAACATTCAATAGAAATCAAAATCCCAAAGTACAGAAAATACTAGACATCAATATGGCAGCAACTATACCTGAATTCCTTCAACTTGCTGTGCAGCACCCTTTAATTCTTCCTTTTTAGCACGTTTAGACCTATCATTTGGTTTAGTTTGATATTTGGAGCGGACATCCGGCGGTAAAAGTTCCAAAGGCACTACTCCCTCAATGCCAAGTTCAGTAAACTGCAACCAAATCCGAATGAAATTTTTGTCGCTTAAAGGCAAATAAATTGAACAAATGATGATGTTTATGGTCATTAATCAAATTAGTCATACTTTGGAAAATCCCTCCAAGTCTTGTCTAGCTGAAAACCGTAGACCTTTCCAGCAATAAACCTGCATAGCAACAGCGGTTAATGGATAGCATAAAGTCAATTTTTAACTGAAAAATAATACCTGTACTTCTTTTATAAATCATCAATAACAAAAAGCATACATCCAAACTGAAATTCTGGCAAAGACTAGTAATACATTAAGTTTTGATATATCAGCTTTAGCTCTGTGCAGTATGCTAATATACTTAAAGAAAGAAAAAAGTCTACTATCCATTCATAGAAAAATTCAATCTTTGTTTTCCAGTTCCAAGGTCGATATATGACTCGATAGAACCCTAATTTTCCTAATTCAATATATATGGTGCTATGATATACTGTTGTCAGCAAGTTTTTCGAGCAAAGATGAAAACAATGTTTTGGTCAGTAAGAAAAGAAAAAAAGATGAGTTTCTACGTCAACTACGCACCCTGTTGTTTTTATGGTGATATTCAGCTTCTATCCCAGCTGCTGGATCCATCTGTAATTTCAAGAATTGACCTTTATTTAGTAATTACTACAAGATTTAACCAAATATACGGACAAAAGTAAAATCAATAACAATATATGCTTAGAAAGAAAATAAACAATGTATCAAATTTTCAAATGGGCATCAACAAGCAAATGAGACTATGAGAGTGCTCACATCTTCAGCCAGAGGCTTCCAGTACTCCATGATGGAAGGTGTCCGAACACGTTGAGGATCGGTTAAAGCATTCTGGACGTGTCAATGATCAAAAAGTTCATACAGTAACACGGAAATACTTTGAAAGAAAAATACTTTAATTCTATTTCAATTCCTAGTCAAAAACTCTATTGATCATTCACATTTAGGATAAGTGAGCAATGTTGACTAGCGGACAATTTTCTTAACGATTTTTTGCGCGATTTTCTTTCATTTATTTTGCAGCCATCATGCAATTTGATTTAAAAGTGAATCTGAATTTTTTTTTATTTTGGGTTCCCATTGCAATGCAAATAATGGAAGTCCTTCAAAAAAGACTAGTAAGGTATAATTATAGTGTCCATGTTCACCTCAGGGAATAGATCTAATAATTAGGATAACAACACAAAACTCTTTGGGTTTTGATTAACTTATAGAATTCACCATCAGTTTATGAAAATAACAAAATCTTCCCCTTCGATTTCAATTTATATACAAATGTCACGCTAAGTCAAAATCCCAAAGCATTGCACCAGGGGTTAAACTTGTATATCAACTGAAAAACCAACAGGATAATTTTCACTCTTCATAAACCTCATGCAATATTTTTGATATTTTAATTTTAGAACCCCAAGGTGAAATTTGTAAATTAGACAAAACCTAAGGGATATTAATGTCATCATTCCATAATAATTTTCTTCATGATTTACACTAATGTTCACTTCTATAAATCCAAAGGAGCCTTTTTTTCGCCTATTCCCCTCAAAATTCAAGGATTCAAAACTGAAGCACGACTCTTTCGTCTCTTTTTGTTTTTTTTTTTATTATTAGGACTCTTGTATTTCTAAAATAAATAAAAAATCAAAGGTACGTTATGACATTTTATGAACAAACTCACTTCTAGAGAAATGCTCGAGTTTTATAAAAAGAAATGTCACACGTCACAAACTCATTTACCCATTAGAAGTAGTAGCATTTATAAAATTATCTGTGACAGCATTCAAACTGGAATTTTACAGTGTTTAAACGTGTCAATAGAGTATGCTTGCAAAATATATTAATAAGTGCGCCCCCCACCCCGACCAAAAAAAAAAATGGAATAGCAAGCAAAGATAACACACCGGATTTTGATCTGCCCACTTCCATAACTGAGAGAGTTCTTTATTTCCGAGTCTCCATCTTGGCTTACTGAAGCATAAAAACGTACTTTATTTTCAAGAAAAAAATCAAGAAGCATGTTGCTTAAACAAAGTTAGATGGATATCAAAAAAACATGAAAATAAATAAAAAGTCAAAACAAACTAGGCATAAAAAAAGAGAACAGCCCAACCAAAACAGATAAAAAGAGATAACTCTCCAACTCATAACAAGCCAAGAAGAAGAAATATCTTTGAAAGCCTTACAAACATAAATCTAAGGAGAAAGAAACCCTCAACTTCACACTTTCCGAGGAGACTTTTCATCCTTAACATATAGCCATTGTATTAATTGTTTATTTGCTGATGTGGATAAGAAACAAGAAATTTTATTTTTTAGTTTTATGAGACTAAGTTAATGAGAGAATAAAAACAGAGGGAAGTAGTTTTACGACACTAAGTTAATGAGAGAATAAAAAAGGAGGGAAGTAGTTTTACGAGACTAAGTGATGTAGACATGGAATACAATATATTAGGAAATTATATTATTATTATTATTTAGAATTATTATTAGGTATTATTTAATTTTAGGTAACTAGATTTATGTTTCATGTTTCTATTAGTTTCTAGAATTTGTCTACTTTCCTAGTTGTGTCCAATTGCCTATCTATAAATAGGCTTAGCTATATAATTGCTTTTTAGACTATGATGAATTAATAAACGATTATTGAGTTTTCTCCTCCTATGGATCTCTTTCTCTGAGTTCTTATCTTGATTATCTATTGCTCTTCTACCCATTCATCTATTTCTGCCTAAATTCTATCACCCCTTGCTCTTCTACCTATTCTCTTTCTAAATTCTCATCTTATCCTACGTCAATTGGTATCCGAACCTAGTTCGATTTCCTCTTGCCTATCCTATAAAATTTTTTTCTTCTGCAATTGAAGACCCCAAAAAACCTAGATCCACACAACCAGCTGCTGCCACCTTGCTTTTGCCGCTATCCACCAGACTTTCACACTTCCTACCGCCGACCAAGTCAACGTTCTCCACCGCTCCTCATTCAAATCTGGTTCAAGAGTTCTCTACCATGAGTCTACACGTTGGTTTACCTCATCACATCATCAAAGCCAGTTCATGCTTTGCCTTTTTTTCAAAGTGGAACGAGTCCCAGTTTCAACTCTCAAGATCCTACCTCTTCATCAAGACTCAAGACTTGGGATTGTTACTTATTCTATGTGTTAGATTATTAGTTAATAATGTATTTGAGTTTTAACTCGCCGGAGTCGAGTTCTTGAACCCCGGGAGAATGATGTAGACATGGAATACAATATATTAGGAAATTATATTATTATTATTATTTAGAATTATTATTAGGTATTATTTAATTTTAGGTAACTAGATTTATGTTTCCTGTTTCTATTAGTTTCTAGAATTTGTCTACTTTCCTAGTTGTGTCCAATTGCCTATCTATAAATAAGCTTAGCTATGTAATTGCTTTTTAGACTATGATGAATTAATAAACGATTATTGAGTTTTCTCCTCCTATGGATCTCTTTCTCTGAGTTCTTATCTTGATTATCTATTGCTCTTCTACCCATTCATCTATTTCTGCCTAAATTCTATCACCCCTTGCTCTTCTACCTATTCTCTTCTAAATTCTCATCTTATCCTACATCACTAAGTTAATGAGAGAATAAAAAAAGAGGGAAGATATCCTCCCGCCAAAAATAAAAACCGAAAGTAAACAAGATTGGCAGTCACTAAACTGGGAATATGAAATCTACATCAAGTTAGCTGTTGGCCCTTCTGAAGTAAATTAAAGGATAGATAACAGTTTCTAAACTCTTTAAGAACAGAGCCATAAAAAGACCCACAATTCAATTCTGTTTTACTCCAGTAACAATGTAACTTCATCCGTCCTATTTCTTTCCAATCATACCTTAGATGTATGGTGGACCTCAGTTTCACCACATATTTTTGTAAGGAAAAGGAAACCAGAAGGCCAAAAAAAAAAGAGCATTTTACAATTGCATCTTTGAGATCTCCACTAACCTAAAACCTAGATAGGACTAGGAGATGTTAATAAAATGATTTATACAAAGGGAGAGGGGTTATCTCCACGTTGCGTAATTCACATATCAAAGATTGGAGACAATTCCAAATCCAACTCTTAAAAACACACCCAGGCCAAATAAAATTAACACTGTCCACAAGTAATAGCTCGAGAGATCATCCCATCTAAACTAAATCACTTAATAGGATAGGGAAAATGAAGATCTTTTGTTTGAATTCTCTCATGTAGTCTGCTTATTATATATCCAGAACTTGAAAAACGGAAAAACAAAATATATAATAAATATATATATATTATTTATTGTTTATTTGCAACAAACCAAACATAAAAGAAGGCATTATAGGAT
Organism: Trema orientale; assembly: GCA_002914845.1. Lineage (NCBI taxonomy): Eukaryota > Viridiplantae > Streptophyta > Magnoliopsida > Rosales > Cannabaceae > Trema > Trema orientale. Next base: position 182,399 of record JXTC01000022.1, read on the forward strand.
TAAGGACTAAAAACTGTACATTTGCATACCGTTTTTTAGCACCATCTTGGACGACTTTATTGTTAATTGGTTGTTTTTCAAATGGTGGACAACCATCACGTTTCCACCATACCTAAGCACAAAACAATCGCCACTAACTAAGCTTGATTGCAACCATCAATTTTCTATTTCAAAGTCTAAGTAAGAGATAAAGAGATATCACAAAAATTCTTACCCAATTCTTTTCACGTTCTAATATATGCTCAACTTTATGAAGAAAATCTCTACCCTTAGGTGGAGTCATCTCAAGCAGCTTTTTAACACGCTCCTCATAAGATTTTATTTCTTCTTTCTGGAAGCAACAGAATGTTGTTAAAATAAAACGTTATGATGCTGTCTACACAATGTATGCATTACATATCCAAACATGTCCACATGAAATAACTCTTAATTAAGCAGAAAATTGGGAACATGTGAAAACAAACTAATCTAACTTTCACACACAAACAAAATCAGTGATAGATCCCCGAAGGGTCAAGTAAAACCAAATATGCAGTAAGTAGCTTCATACAAGTAATACAAGCTACCAAAGAAATTCCATTTCAATTGTGCATAGAGATTGAAAAAATTGGCATAGAAAGAATTTGAAGTTGATTTTAAAACATAAGTGCAAAGAGGGGGATTGGGATATATGCACTATACACCAAGATTGACTAGTACTGATGAATCAAAGTTGGAATAATACTTACCATACTCTCAGAAGGCAAATCTTTTTCACTTTTTCCTGGGGCCTACAAGCAAATGAGAGTTAGCATCTACCACTCACAAAAGAATAAATAAGGAACATATAAGAAGTAAAGTAGATAATTGTGAAATTGCTATTACCTTCAGATAATTGAAGAGTATGAGGCACTGCACAAGAATATGGCGATGAAAGCTTGGATCCTTTAACTGTTCCACCCCCACCCAAGAGAGAGAAAAGGCAAATGAAGATTTTAAAACAAAGTTTTGGGCAATCACAAAGTAAAGCTACATAGGCTTAAAAACATTTCAGCACTTTTTACCTCCAAACCCATTAGTTTACCGCTAGTAAGATACTTTATACTAAAAGTTGCTGCTTCCTCCTCCAAATAATTGGCGTTCCCCTCTTCATCACTTAAAGGTTGAGCTTCAAATGTATTCAGCACAACCTATACAACTCAAAATTCAGAAATGGCATTTTTCATAGACTACAAAAGACAATAAAGATTGCCGTAAAAAATCAAGTAAAAAATGCTGTCAATATAAAGTAAATGGAAAAACCTATAAGGAGATTCGATTATACCGATAAGTTGGACACAAATTTTTGCCACTTCAGAGGAGCAACACTTAAGGAAGCAGGATTGCAAAAGTGTTCCTTCAGATAGAAACAGAAAAAATTCAGTTAATTAATTGATACGTAAAATTAACACCTCTTTGCATTGTCTATTAAAAGGTAAAAAAAGAACTCCACATTAAGGATACTCTGGTTAACAAGAAATTATAAGACACTATTTCTAATGATCTTATAAGCATCTTTTTTGCATCTGCAACGCACCAATATCGATGCATTAAATGACTTAAACAGCATACCACAACATAAGAGTAGCAAAAAGAGAAGAATTTTTACTTTTACAAGAATGGGCTGATTTTATGGACAAAAGCCGAAAGGTATTTTCATACGACAATATACGTACTATCGTTTAGATACTGAAAGTCAACTGAGAGAAACTGTAGTTGGCAATCTAAAATTTCCAGTACCTTTACATGCACCAACAGCTTATACTATTAAGGCATCCTGTGCTAGTAGAAACAAAATATTTTATTTAATCATTTACTTACTTTTTTCCTTTTTTTTTTTTAAATTACTCTGCTAAGAGAGTGGCTGATTTAAAAATTCACAAAATAGACACAGTAGACTTTACTTTCTAAGGGAGAAAAGAACATGGTTGATAGAACAAAGTAAATTTTCCATTTTTTTTTTTCACAAAACCATGCTTTCAGACGGTAAGTTTACCTGTAAACTCCAAAAGGTCTTATAAAAGTTGAAATCAATGGAAATTCCTGAAAAATTGTAATAAAGGTTAAAATATTTAATCAGAAATTTATTCACATAAAAGGAAGTGAAATTTAAAAAATCACATAACTAGGATGTACCATCCGGGGGGTCTTTCTCATATTTTGTTTCATTTGATGTGTTAAAAACTCCTTTAATATTTACAGCTGCAAGCAATAACCAGAAGAGCAGAGTAAAGTAAAAATTGCTTAGCTGAAAAAAAAAAAAAAAAAAAAAAAAGCAGGTTTAAATGAATACTATAACAACTGAAAGACAAACTTGAATAGAGAGAAATACCCGAACGCTCAGATAGAGGGAAAAAATGGGCCAGAAACATGAGAATTCGTCCACAGAAGACCACGTCGTTTGCCTATAAAAATATAAGAATACAGCATGATGTCCACAATAATTTTCATGACTTGAAGTTAATTATCATTATTATGTTGCAGTATCAAAAAGTGGCTGCGAGTATTGCATGCCACAAAAGAGCTTTTCCATCTTAACTTTTTTCCTTGAACTTCAGTACAAACAGAGAAACAAAATAAGAAGTCATTCTCATTAAGCTCTTCAAGTTTATAGAGTGATCTGAATACCATAAGCTGAGCGAGAAGAATAACCAAAATAATTATTTGGCTATGAATCATGGGTTAAATTAACATCATTTTCACATTATGAAGCAATGTCAAAAGAAAATAGGCATAAAGAACCTTCCTATGGAAATGACACTGTAGAAACAAGACCCACATTCTTAATGTTGAATTTGTGCCTACCACCACAAAGTGCTAAGTAACAAAAACATTTCATTGACCACCAGCTACTTCAGAACTGTTGAACGTTCATAATGCAAGCTACGGAGTGTAACACTGTTCCAAGCATGCGTAAACGAGAAAAAGCATAAAAAAATTGAAAATCAACATAAGGAATTATAATTGTAATTGCAACGATCCCACTACCTTTGATAGACGACGGAGAAGCTGGTTACATGTCCTCAACATCACAAGTTTACCACGAGCAAAAAGCTCAGGCTGTAGGTTATATACAAAAATAAGTAAGTAGGTTACTCTGGAAAGAAAAATGAGTAAAGAAAGTACTTAAAGTTAAATATCACACAAGTATATATAAATATGCAACATTTACATAAATGTATTCCAAGAATAAAGGAGGAAAAGAAAAAAACAAATAGATCTATATGCGTATCTTTTTCTTTAGAGGGACCTGATAAATATATCTTATCACAATTGAAAAACATTAAAAAAACAAAACAAAAAAGGTGGGGGCACGAACCTTCCCCAATACATCCTGTTTACTCTCTATGTAACCAAAGATATCTTTGCAGTTCCTCATCGTAGACATTTCAGTTAAGTCTTCCAAGAGCTGGAATATCATGCCACCTTCAATATGCTCCTTTTCACAAAGATACAATACAATGTCTGTTTGGGGAGAGGGGGAAGACAAGAAAGAAACATGTCTGAGAGAGAGAAGTGCATAATAAGTTGAAGATAAAACAAATTCAAAGATCACAAGTCTTTTGTGGCATATTTAAGTGCCTGAACATCTATCATATGCAAATAAAGTTCTACCAGGTCTTCATTTTTAGGTGATTTTTTATATTTTTCTTTTTCGGTGGATATGTCCCCAATATAAAGTTTTGGCTTTGTAAGTATCTTTTCAGGCTCCACAATTTTCAGATTTGCTAGAACAGTTGAAGGTCACATAGCTGAGATCCACAGAACATAATATCAGAAGTGTCTTGTTATTTGGTTAGGTGTTATTGCTCGTACTGGTTCTAGTTCAAGTTGCTTCCAAGGTAAGAATCTTAGAATCCGAATCATGTCAACAAAAATTTAGTTTCCAAATTTTATTAACCGCTGCAACCTGGTGCGAGACTAGTTTTGTTTTATTTCTAGAAGGAAACGAGGAATATATTACAGCGACAAACAGAGTATAGAAGAAGAGAGTCGGGGATGTTTTATTACTCTTCCAATAGAAAATTAGAAATGCTTAAAACTTCTTTAACAAATCTAGAACATTCAATAAATTGGAAGACACGTAACAAGAATTTAACAAATCAGAACATGTACATACCAAGAAGACGAGGAATATGACCCGGAGTACTTGCTCCCTCATCTATTGATTGCCCATATTGCATTATTGGCTCCCCTGACTGTACTGCAGAAGACTACACAATACAAGCAATAAGGCTGAAGTGAGGATTACTATCTACAAAGTATTCAGGGAAAAAAAAATGAAAAAGAAAAGGAAAATTATCCTTTTCATTCCTTTCTTGTCCCCCCCACCCCTCTTGTGTTATAATACTAAACAATCCTCAACAGCAAACTTAAAATTACAGAATACAGCGTAATAAACTGTCTAACTGCATAAATCCAAGTCTAGAATTTGCACCATTTCTTAGCATCTCTTGTCAATTTGCAAATATCAATCATACAGGGAAGCAAGAAAGCACGATTTTCGCAATGACTTTAATAAAAGCAATTAAATAATAAATAATCGTATGTGCAGGACGAAAATCACGAATGAGTGTCATTATAAAAAAGAATTGATGAGTCGATCACACCTTCTCTAAGAAATGTAGAATAAAGTTGGCCATTCATAATTCTTAAACATAAGAAAAAGAAGGAGAGAGAGAGCAACATACCACCAGTTCCTGAAGCAAAGTCCGGATAATATTTTCTAATAACTGATTCTCATCTTGGGCTAACTTCGTTTGTTTCTGTAATAGTAATTAATTAAATAAAAACAAATAAAAAATAAAATAAATCCCAAAACAAGAATAAGTAGAATTAAATTGAAGAATGGGAGAGAAACTCTTTGAAATATAAATATTGTAAAATAAATAAAGGAATCCATCGGTAAAAATTAAAAATCTTGTAAGTACGTATATGTATGGGTTATTATAAGGTAGTGTTAATAAAAGGAAGGAGGATGATACCTGAGGCTTTATAACTTGTTGAACAGTTTGTAGAGCAAAAGTTTCAGGCGGCCCGGGGGGTTGCAGTATGGCGGCTCTGAAAACGTCCTGAGAAGAAAAAAAAAAAAAGGATAAAGATGGTACAAATCATATATATATATACACGATATTGTCATATCATATAACAAAAAAGCATGAATTAGAATTAGAATTAGAATTAGAAGAAGATATGATATGATTATGACTGACCATTATAATTATATTGGAACTGGAGATGGAGATGGAGATGGCCTCACGCCCAGTCGAATCTGAACTCAAACGAAGAACATCGAGTGAGAAGAAGACAACTCAACTCAACTCAGGAGAGGAGACGAGAAGATACGAGACGAGACGAGCGGCGAGGTCTTTTTCTTTCTAATTTTCCGAGGTCTGTCACCCTTAATAGTTCTCTCTTCTCTACTCTACTCTTCTATTTTCGATTTAAATTTTTAAAAAATAATAAACTACTTATTAATTATTATACCCTCATCACTCGTATGGCCTAAGTCTGGGTTAGCTGTTGATTTTAAAACAAATCAGTATCATTACTTATCATTATCATTATTATAAAATAAAAGAATCACATTTATCCGTGTTGAATGAAAAACTTACCGTAGCGTTACCGCAATCACCGAGTGTATTGGAATTAAAAAGTGTTGTGAAATAAAAAAAGATAAACCTACACTATGATGTTTGGTAAACATTACGGTAAATTGATGCACAAATATGAAATAACTAGAATAGACATCATATTAAACTAAGTTTTCTTTTTCTCTTTGTAGGAGATTCTTTTTTTACATACATTTTTCATATGACTCTACTTTTTTTAAGCTATTTTTCTTTTTAGTTCGTAATGTTTTCAAATATTTTTTCCAATAACATAAAGATTTTGTATAAAAAAAAAATTATACACGTGATTATAATTGGACATATACTATTATACATGACCTACACCTTTTTTGTTTTTGAATACATGAAAGACAAATTTTAAAGTAGTGGCATGTTTACTTTACCATAATCGTAATCGGAATAAATAAAAGAGAAAATCTGGGAGAAAAATGGAAGGGAATCGAAATCATCATTTATATTATGTTGTTTACTTTAAATTTATGGGAAAGGGAATCAAAACCATTAAAACACCATTCATATGTTTACTTAACACAAGAAACGTAATGGGAATGCTATAATTGACTGAATTATAGATATTTTGGAGATAAAATTATATTTTAATATTTTAATTATAAATCTATAGATAAAATTATTTACAGGTAATGGCATTCCTTAGGATGATAGGGGGAAGCATTCCCATTCTTTTCCCCTAATTTTATGTGGACCCCACACAGTTCTCCCATTCTCATATTTTGGTAAACAACTAAATGAGAATCATTACCACATATATAATTCCCATTACTAATTAGTAAACATGCCATTAATATAAAAACATATCAAATCCACCACAAACAAATTTTTTTTGAAAATGCACCACACACAAATTTTGTTGTTCAGTATAAAAACATAATAAAGTTAATCACGTCAACATATACAACCCCTTGAACGCTCACCATATAACTAGGTTTTTTAATTTTACTTTTATAATTACCATTTAACTAGGTTGGACGATATTATTTAAAAAAAAAAAAAAAGGGTTGGCCGATAACAATGAAGAAAATGTCGAACTTGTTAATCTATTGCAGGCTTTGCGGCGTATAGTTTTATCATTTTGCAATATATTGGTTTTTACTCCATTGTTGGGTTACTGATTTGGGATTGGGATTATCTCTCATTCTGGTCTACGTTTGAGTGTAGCCAAGCAAAACATTTCGGATAAGTCTAACCTCTGGACCCTAACATTCAAGAAAGGGGAAAAAAAAAAAAGAAGATAGAGAAATAAAAGAGGGGAGATTAAAGAAGTACATTTGGGAAGATTTAAGCAATGAAATCAATTTCAACCCATCTCTTGGCTTAAAAAACAGATTAAAGGGTATAAAAGGAAACGAAGAATTGAACTAAAGAGACCTCCAGCTTCGAAGGCCACTAGCATGAAGTAAGGGAACAAAGAAGAAGATCTAACTAAAGCTCCTTCCATATTGAGGAAGAGAGTTGAGTTGGTGAAATCTGTTGATCATCTATGAGAGAGAGAAGGGTACTTGTGATATTTTTTAAACCTTTAAGATCGGCTAAATGCATGGCTGTTGCCAAGGCTTCGCCACAAACTCTTCTGAAAAAGAACTCGATAAAGGATATGAACGCCATAAAGAATCCAATGACGTAATATTCAAGAAGTTGTGAACCTTCTTCAGTGTTCGTTATGTTGCTTAGCCGTATAAATGTAAGTCGCATCTGGCCTAAGCTGGACAAATAGAAAGTACTCTACGAAATTTGCCTAGGGAAAGAAATGTGTTATTAGATACTAGTATATCTAAGCCAAAATTGGCACTCCAAGTAATCCTTCCCATCCTACCATCGAATTCCCAAATTCTCAGTGACAACAAAAGGCATACCAACCCCTGCTATGTATGATCTTGTCTTGCCCCAGAATTAATCTTTAACACATAGTTGTCTGAGATTCTTCAGTTCATCTCCCACAGATTAGTTCAATACCAGCTTGATCACAACAAATTCTTCACTCTGCTAAAAAAATTGTACTGAAACTCATACAATAAATTTCTTGGCAAATGTTTCTGCAACCAGTAGAGGAAAGGCAATTGTTGCATCACAATGCACCTGATGGTTGAAACCAAGCAAAATGAGTGGAAGCACACACAGAATCATAATAAGAATAAATACATGAAGGTTACACAACAGTCAACCTTGCAATTAGGAGTTCGAAGTTTATTCAAAGGTTTTCAGTTTGGTTAACAGACGTACATGCAAGTGAAAATCAAAGGCAAAAGGCAAAGCAACTCAAAAGGTAAAATTATGGATACCTTCACAGTTTTAGCAGAACCTCGAATTTTACCCCACGATACAGCCTCATCAGGACGAGCACCGGAATCACTCCCATCAAACTCTTGTGCAGTATTGATGAAGACGGCATAGTCTGCACCATTACGCATCATATTGGCATTGCATATGTGATGTTTGGGCAGACCCCCTCCAAGTACAATTATTCCTGTCTTTCTAGGACTTGCATGGACAGCCTCACCATTCATTGCCCTAATATCTGTTCAAACAGAAAAGAGAAAAGCGCTCTTCTATTCGCTTATCAAGCCATAAAAGTTTTGCATATAGAGCTAACTAGAAAAAATAAAATAAAAAGCCAACCTTGCACTAGGTCAACTATCAGGCCAGGGTTGCGGAAAGAATGGAAGTACAACATGTCTCCTAAAGAACCATCGGTTATACCTGGACAGAATACTGGAATGTTGTTCTGCAAAACATCCACAAAGTACATCAAATTGTCACTGCAATCTTTTGCCATATTATTCTAAAAACTCTAAGTTGTGCAACCCTTTAATAGTAAGAGTCTTTGAAGATAAATCACAACTACAGAGCAAATTACCAAAGTGGAAGAGAAGCAAATATCCATAGAGGTAACCTAAGAATCTAACTGAAGCGGAGTACTACAAAGCAGAACCAAAGTGGTAAGGACGTGAATATAACCTTAGTAAACTAAGAATCTAATAGTAGCTTGACAGTTTTTTAATAATAAAATAATGAAAGAAAGAAAATTAAACAGTGAGGACAAGCAGTCCAACCATTAAAAAAGGGGGAGGGGGGACTAGATTAAAGAAAGCTAATCCCTGATATATCTGAAAACATAAAAGCCCTAAACGTTTTTATTATTCAGCCACAAAACACCCAAAACTTAATGTAATCCCAAAATGACACCAATTTTCTCCTCACTATCTTCAAAAATTCTTCTATTCCTCTCTAACCATAATGTGAAATCAAAACTTGATTGACAATTAAGGACGACAATAACGAGCAGCATAAAATGATTGACAATATCATTACACCTCAGAACCTAAAAGTCAAATAAATACTATGATTAAGAATATACCAAGTGCACTTCAGAACCCAAAAGTCTTACACAAACTGTATGCAATACTTGCCTTATATGCCCAATAGAGGTAAGAACTCTTGTCATTTATCTCCTTTCCCAAGCGAGCGATTAACTTAGATGGTGTCCATAATAAGTTCTGCTCAAGAATGTTCCAAGTTTAGAAAGTAAAACTAGCAATACCTCTAAATACTCACAAATGATAAATGCTTTTTTTTTAAAAAAAAAAAAAACAAAAAGATACTTACATCTTCAGTTTGCTCCTTCAACATCTGGTCAAAAATAGGAATGATCCAATCCTCAAACTTGCAATAATTATCATTTGGAACCAATAAGTTACCAATGCGATTCAACCCTTTGGAGCGCAAATAAGCTCCTGGTAGAGAAAAATCACCTTTATAAGTAGGTGCAAGACATTTTATAAGGTCCTCTTCTATGCCACCCGCTGTGGTAACCACAACATCCACCATCCGATGCTCAACAAGATAACGAATTGTATCTCTAACACCAGAAGAAATCAAATTTGAAGTAAAACCCAGAAACATTTTACACCTCACAGAGCTTCTATATGCTAAATCTTTCTCCTCCTCGCTGCAGTCCTCATCTATGCTCTCATCAGAAAGCCTCCAATCTAACTTTAAAGACACCCATAAACAAAGACAAAAAAAAAAGAAGGTAGAAACAATTTGACAAATCAAACAAATAAATAAATAGAGTCGAAACTCGAAAATGAAATAGAAGCTAACCATTTGATCCACAACTTGGATGGCATCACCGAGATTGGAGGCTTGGAACCCAGTGGAGAGCATGGAGCTAATTAAGCGAGGATAGTCTACTCCTTGATTGAAATCATAACCTTCAATCTTAGCGCATTTTCCTTCCAGACTTTCTGATTCTTTGAAGGCCGCCGAGTGAGCGGCTGCCAGCAAATGGTTCTCCATGCTTTTCGAAGCTATCAGGACGGCTAAGAAGTAGGATATGAAACTCTCAGTATCAGCCAAGAAGTAATCCCTTATGCTTATTGTTCTCTTTGTTTTAAAACTGAAATGAAGGGATGGGGTTGATTGAAGAAAAAATAGGGCCTGTTTGGTATGTGATTTGAAAACAAAGTTTTCAAAAAAAAGATTCTATCTTAAAACAAGGATTGTACACGAATTTTTTTAATATTTGAAAATTCATTTGGAACAATAGTTTTCAAATAATTTTCAAATTTGAAAACAAAGAGTTTGCATTTGCTTGAACAATTTTTGAAAACAATTTTTATAATATTTTTTTCTTTTTCATTTTAATCATTTTAATTAAATGTAAAGATTTAATTGATAAAAAAAATATTCAAATGCACCCCAGTTAGTATATACTTGTGCATATATATATATATATATATATATATATATTAGTCATGTTCTCATCAATATTATCATATAACAAAATAAAATCTCGTCATGTTTTCATCCATACCATTATAAAAAAACGTTAAAAAAAAAAAGACCGTCATAAAATAAATTGTGTATACTATCTCTCTCCTAATGGAACAATGTTATTCCTACAATTTTATAAACAGAGATGGTTTATGCAAAAGTGGTGCCATTCCAAGAGTGATAAGCAGAGATCGTTCAAATATAAATTTAAAAAAAAAAAAAAAACCAAACATCAAAGCTCGAACAAAGGTTTTTCCCAATATATGATTGAAGACAAAAAAATGATTTTGGAAAGGGTATCCAAAATTGTTAAAGAAAATATACACTTTCCTTCATTTGTTTCAAAGATAAAAAAATGGAGCTATATCTTAAAACAAATCAAACCTTTCAATAGATGTAACAAGAAGCTTAGATGGGTTCCCACCACCTATATGAGAATCCTCTTGTCAATGCCAAGGCCACATTTGCAAGGTGTGATAGGATTTGAGACTTGGGATTATTACCCTGACCCAGGTTTGGATTCCTCTATATGATTCCTCACAGTTTTTGGAAATGGGTGCTGATATGAACTTGTAGTCGAAGTACAAGCTGCCTGATCGGCAGCTGTGAGAACCTGAACTATGTGTGTGTATCAGTATAGTGCACTCTGTTTACAGCAGGTTACTTCTTTTGGCTCTTACCATCAATCTTTTGATCTTAGACCCTCAAGTATAGAAAAGGAATTATACTCTTCAAGTTAAAGTGCTCCAACAAACAAAAGATAACCATTTCATTTCCTCTCTATTTCTAGGAAACCAAACAGACATTTACTAAGAAGCTAAAACCAGTAGCCCAAAACAAACAAAGCTCCAAGAAAAGGAAAAGGAAAACCAGCAGAAAAATCACCATAAATTTAGAATAAAATGAATCAAAAATTAGTAACAATTTATCAAGAAGGTACCTCTAGGATATTCCGATTTCTGAGAATGTTCGGAAAAAGAAGATCAATTTGCAGAGTGTCTCACAGAATTAATCCCTAAAATCTGAGTGAGATTTTTGCAATAAGAAAGAAAGAAATTGATGGAGAAGAAGGAAAAAATAAACTAAAAAGAAAATGGGAATCTCGAGGTTACCTGTTGGGGATCGAAACCCTAAAATCAAAGAATGAATTGGAGCTCAATATCTGAGCTCTGCTGGGTCATCAATGGCGACCCTGTGATGTGAGTAGCACGCGTGACGTGAGGGACTCGGAGTATATTTTGAGTTGACTTTGAAAGCGTTTTATGAATTTACACACATTATTTGAGTTGGGCTAAACGAGAGAAATTAGACCAAATATGCATCATAATACCCCTATTTTGGCCGTACGCTCAAGTTAAAAAATATATACGCGGACATAAATATTTTTACTAATACCTAAGAGAAAATATGCCTCACTTTCGTGAGTCATACTTCCCTCCGAAACTCTTCTCATTTCTCTCTTTGCCCAATCGTCATCACTGCTGCCGTCTGAAGACCCGTCGTCGCTCGTCGTCTGAAGAGCCAAGAACCCATCACGCCGTAAAGCGAGGAAGACGAAAATCCGTCATGCCTATTTCTCACTGTTGAGAAAAATGAGTCCCGAAAAGAAGTTAAGCAAAATATGATTTGAGGGTTTTTAAATTCAGGGCTTTTGTATGACGTAATTTTCGAGTTCATTTCGATATCATTTCGATTACATGTCGATATATTTCGTTAAAATTTTGATTATATTTCGAAGAGTATGGCTGAAAATGATAACGGAAAAATGCCTGAAATTCGACGTACTTTCGATGATATTTCGATGGTTTTTCGATTGTCTGGGACGAAATTTCGATGATATTTCGACTATTTTTCGATGACATTTCGATGTCCTTTTTGTAGTAGATAGTGGTTAATCTTTTTCGACAGGTTTCGACTATTTTTCGATTATATTTCGACGTGACATATTTTTTGATGATTTTCGATAGATAATTTTGACCTCCTGGCTAGTTTAGAGTTTTTGTAGGATTTTTCGATGACCATCGAAATGTTGTTGAAATAAGGACTATCGAAATTTCGATCATGTTTTGACCTGTTTCGATGAATTTTGACCTGTTTCGATGAATTTCGACCATATTTCGACATAATTTCGATGCTTTTGATATATGTTAAATTTGTAAAAATTTTGTCTAAAATCAATTTTTTCTACTAATGCGAAACCAAAAGTCAAATCTCCTGGTACCTTTTGAGGAACACTTTCCTGGAAGGGTCACTATAAAAGGAACAACGGTGATGTCGAAGATTAAGCAGAGATTTGAGAAGTATGATTTGTTAGAGAGGGCAAACCAATGTCCGTTTAAGCAGTTTTTTCTTGCTCCTCCAATGCAAGCGTCGGGAGTACTTATACACTAACTACTGTTGAGGAAGGTGAAATCCAAAAACCCGGGAGAGTTGCAGTTTTTCATTGGGGATAGCAACTTGAGATTTGGGGTTAGTGAGTTTACGTTGATAATAGCATTAAACTTTGGCAAGGAACTGGACGCTGTGAAGTACAAATCTATGACTACTAGCATGCGACTCAAGGAAACATACCTGAATAATGAAGCTAATGTAAGATCTGGTGAATTAGAAGCTGCATTTCTAAATTGTGAGGAGAAGGATGACGTATGGAAATTGGGGTTGTGCTACTTGGTAGATAGGCTCTTGATGGCACAAGAGTCAAGCACCAAGATTCTGATGGATATGCTCTCTTTTGTGGAGAATGAGGAGGATTTCTTTAATTATCCATAGGGAGGGCGATCTTACGAGAGAACATTTCATAGTTTGAATAAGGACATGATGCATCAGAGGGAAAACTACCTTCAGAAGATGAAAAAGAACAAGAAGGCGAAAGAAGCTCAATATACAGTCTATGGGTTTAGTATTGCTTTACAGTATCGGGCTTATGAGGCTATCCCCAAGCTTACTGGTGCATTTTGTGAGAACTTTGGCATCAAATTCCCAAGGATGTTGTCATGGACAAGCAATAAAACA
>JXTC01000022.1:196129-217436 GCA_002914845.1 Trema orientale
CAACAAGAAGTTCAAGGTTAACGATCCATGCAAACCAAACCCATTCCGAAAAGTTGAAGAAAAACAGGTTCAGACATTTAGGAGATGGCTTACAGAACTTATTGATAACCGAAAACCAATCAAACTTCCCACTGGTGCTGCTACTAATGGATTCTTCTTCGACCTGCAGACCCGTTAGAAGTGGCTTTTGGATGAGGTAATTGGTTTTTTAATTAAATTTTCCTTTCTTCATTTTGAAATCCTTTGCTATGCACACTTAAAAGTTAATGTATTCCCTCCATTTGCAGCATATTGACGTAGCTTTTAGGTTGATACGAGAATGCCTTTGGCTTTTCCTAAAGACTTATAGGAAGAAGGTCGCCCTTGCGGACATGGTCTTTGTTGCATGCATGAATGGTCGGTGCGAAGCATTCTGAAAAATCTCCAATAAGGCTAAGTTTAAGTGGGATGACCAGCTTACTGACTATGCTAAAAGAGACACCAATAAATTTCAACGTGGCTGAGAGGAGGTTGATGAAGTTTACTATCCCTTGAACATCGGTTCGAATCATTGGGTTCTTGTGCAGATAGATCTTTCTGCTCATATGCTAACGGTTTACGACTCTGACCAAACATTATATAATGATGCACGTGTCGAGGAAGCCATGCGTCCAATGATGAAGATGCTGCCATACTATCTGCTGAGTGTAGAAGGAGTCCCTGATCGCGATGATCTTGATTTGACTACAACGACAAAACCTCGTGATTTCGATGTTAGAAGGTTACCTCCCGATATAGTGCCCCAAACAGCGAAGAGGTAACTCAATACAATATAGAAACAAATTAACAAACATTTCAGCATATTGTTATTTTGACACTAACTAGAATCATTTGCCTTTGCAGTGGAGATTGCGCATTTTTATTGTCAAGCACTTGGAATGTCTGTTAGCTGACATTCCACTGACCAATATAGTTGATGATGTTATGCAACATTCAAAAGACAAATTATGTATAGATTTATTCTACCAGAATATAAAGCCATAGGTCTATATTATTATTCTTTGTATAGTTGTTAGTTTTGGTCATTTTTGTAATTAATTTGATTTGGGATAGAGTAACTGATGTATTCTGCATGTGTTATGTGAATTACATAAGTTTGTTCACGAATTCGATGTTATTCGTATCATTTAACATAAGATATTCAGCATATTAAACAGTTCAATTCGATGCAATTCGATTCCATTTTGATGCCATTTCGACGATATTTCGATGCATTCATGTTAAATATACAGAAAAAATTGTCCAATTCGATTGCATTTCGATTCAGTTTCGATGAGATTTCGACTTATGCAGTTTCGACTCAGTTCATAAACAAAACAGTCGAATTCGATGAAATTCGACGATATTTCGATGCCATTTCGACGCCATTTTGATGTTTTTTTTTGAAAATACGGATTCGATTCGACTGCATTTCGATTCAGTTTCGATAAGATTTCGACTTGTGCAGTTTCAACTCATTTCGACGCCATTTCGATTCTTATTAAAAAGAAACTAATTTAATTTATAAACTTCTCCAGAATAAATGTCACAAACTTATTGGAACAATTACCAATAATTTAGGAAAAATTTGTTAAGTTATTAGTCTTCTCGTGAAATTGATCATGTTTCACTGATAATGGACTATGTTAAAAAAAAAAAAAACAAATCTTATATATATATATTTGCCACCTTTACAACGACTACATACATGTATATTAGTCTAGACTGTCCTTCTTTCCTTTTTTACACCTCTCACTTTTAGTTTTCCTTTTTCATTTTTACGCCAAAAAATCCGAAAAACCTGCATAAAAGGTTTTGTCATTATGGCTTTTTCTTGAGATAGGGTTTTGTCAAACTGGGCACAATATGCTAGGATTATGGTGCAATTTTAACTTTTAAAAAAAAAAAATTAATCCCTCAATTCAAGAACCATCATCTCTCTCTCTCCCTCTAAAACCACTATCCCCTCTTACTCTCTCTCTAAAACCTCTCTCTCAAACCTATACTCTCCCTCTAAAACATTCGAATTTACTATTCTCCGACGTACTGAGCTATATCACAAGTATGTTCCAGAACTTGAAAGATATGTTCTACGAGAACGTGAATTTGTTCGGTATGACAAGAAGCACAAGAAGAAAAACGAGCTCACTTATGATTATTATTAAATATCTAATCAAATTGTGTGATGGAGAAAGTAGTCGAGAAAGGAGCATATTTCATATGAATCAAAATAAAGCATCGAAGCAAGATGAGATCGATGGAATTCTAAATGATATCGCTACTTCATTACGTTGCAGCCGAACTAGTCTACCTATTTCAACAGTTCCAAAGGGAGTAGTTGTAGGTTGCCTCAAATTCAAAGAAAGGGGTAGCAATGCAGTTGATTGTATGGAGGTCGGAGACAATGGAAAAGAAATCCCTTATTCCGTCGGCTCTATTACGAACATCGAGAACAAGGGCGCAAAATTCATTCTTCTAGTTGAAAAAGACACCGTTTTTATGAGTTTACTTGATCACAAATTTTATGAAAAAGTTCCTTGTATAATAATTACAGGAAAAAGAATGCCCGATGTCTCGACTCGGTCATTTTTGAGGAGGTTGAAAGTAGAACTTTGTCTACCAATTCTTGGACTTGTGGATGTCCAAATTTTGTCCGTTTATCGCTACTGATCAAAACAAATGTCGTTTGACAACGAGAATTTAGTAACTCCAAATATTAGGTGGTTAGGTATTCGGCCTTGAGACGTACCAGAGGAATCCGTAGCTACCTTGTCTGAAAGGGAAATTGGCATTCTGAATACAATGTTGAGTGTTGATGGTCCAATGGGAAATGGAAAACCGAGTTGACTTTGATGATGAATAGTAAGAAGAAGGTGGAGATTGAAGCTTTGTATTACCGTGGGGCCAAATATTTTATTGATTCCATTTTAACAAAAAAGATATATGATTTAGATTTTGTGTAGCCATTAGGGAATACGTAAGTTTCTTTAAACTACATTGAATTTTACCTTGTAAAGTTAAACCAGATTCTGAGGAATACAGTTGTTCTGACTTTTCTTTCCTGCTCCTTGTGCTAGGAGGTATCTGTGAGAAATTTCTCTGGCTCTCTAATGTTATTGTCCTGTTTGATGTCTTTTCTGGATGAAACCTGCTGGAGGGTACTTTTAGGTTCTTCAGAAGAATCTTTAATTCTGTGTATAACATTCTAAGATGGTCAGATTTTGTTTTGTTATACGAATTTTTACTTCAAAGAAGCAAAAGGTAATTTAGCGAGGAATAAACCTTGAGTTAATGTTCTGCATATTGAATAAGTTCTTGTAGAAATTGCGGTATCTCTGGTCTAGATGGGTAGGAAAAGTAAACACATCATATATCTCAATATCTGCATTGACTCTTTCAAGTGCTTTTTTTCGTTGTGAATTGTAACTAATAACTGGGTTTCTCTGAATTACTCAGAAAACTTCACTTCCTGCTGCCTTTGCCTGATTAAAGATCTGCAGATTAGTGCAGCATAGATTATTGATCTGAAATCCAGCAAAAAGTGAGTTTAACATGTTCAAGTTAAAAAAAGTTTCCCTAATCCATTTAAGTTTGAGTTTGGAATGTAATTTTCTTAATAGATCTGCAGATGAGTTCTCCACCTTTTTGCCTTCTTCTCTAGTTAAAGATCCCGCCCACCCCTCAACTAACGCGGTTTTAAGATATTATGTATTATACGTATACATGTGTGTGTGTATATATATATATATGTATGTGCATTTTCAGGCATGCCAACAATCATTTTGTAGATAAGAAAGAGCAGCAACGATTGGCCACGGGCTTGGAATTGGCCCAACAAATTGCTTTTGCCCCTCCACCTCCTTCTCTGGTAATCTTAATTAAGATCACTCCTTATTAGCTGTCTTCATTTCCCCATGCATATCTTAAAAATAAAATAAAGCCTGATTTTCATGGCTGCAGCTCAATCTGTTGTTGATTTATATTCTGTTTTGATACTTCAGTAGTGCAGCCAAGTAATCAGTGACTTGCCATTTGAATTGGGTTTCAAGGCAAGTTCTAATGGAGAATGCAGCATCCATGGAAAGGTCTCTTGCTTGATTGATGTTCAAACTAGAAGCATGTTTCATACGGTTGAGAAAGTGTTTGGAATTAGAATCTGAGAATACGACGAGTATTTTGTCGCGTTATGTTGACCATTTTCCGAGCATTGAGTTTGAAGGGCGTCTTGAACTACTATTTCGGACTCCGTATCATAACCCAATTCAAATGGTATTTTAAAACCCTTTTGCTATAAGACCCTTGTTGAAGTTGGGCCTTCAACACCTGTTTGTGTCCGAAGCAGTTTTTTTTTCACTTTTTCCTTTTTTTTTTTTTTTTTTTTTTTTTTTGATAAGAGTATGTTTTCACTTTTGCTAAACAAATTCCCAATTAATTTAGAGCTTTCAATAGTCTACGGGTCTAGTTAAAGATAATTAGTTAATGGTCAATTGCAATTAATCTTCCCAAAAATCCAACAATATTAGGCATAGAGCAAATGAGAACCAAACACGTAGATAACATCAAATAACTAAACAAACATGATAGGAATTAATCAATTTACATTTGTTGGTTGAAATATTTGAAATACTTGCTGGGAATTGCAAGTTCTGGAAAACCAACACATGGATATCGCACATAGAATATCCAATCTCATAATTACACAAGTACTTTTTGATATGAATATCGCACGTGTATTTATCCAAAATGTCCCAAACTACTAACTAATAAAATGTGTTTCGCCATTTCAAACAAGTATTTCCATTGGCGCAACTGAAGACCAGGTACGAACTACTAATATTATATCTATAAGCGGAACTTGAACTTTTCTGAATACTCTTCCGACCCCTCAGAATCAATATATTTAAGCTGCATGCAATAAAAAAAGATAACTAACACTATCAACTGATCAAAGACATTGTCCAATTATTCTCTTTTTTCTTCCCAAAAAAGACGATATGTAAAAGGAGAGAGTCCAATAAAAAAGATACCCACCCTTTCACACATATTGCAAGGTTTGTGCTCATTCATAAAGCAATCTCCTATCTCAATTTGATACTGAAAGGGGGAAAAAAAAAGAAATTTAAGGAGTTCTCAATAAAATAGTAGTTAAAAAGGGCAAAGAATAATTACCGGTCTAAACCCAACAAAGAGATCAGCAATATCAGTGTCCATCTCACAACTGACAGGTAAAACTAGTTAAAAGATAATAGTGGTAGAAAACCATATATATATATATATCTGTATATTATTAACCTAGTGTGAAAATCCAAACCTGTTGTGGCCTGACATTAAAAGTGTCCAACCAGCCGTTCTCAATAATTCTAGCACTTCAATGCATTCTGTAATACATCTTAATTCATTCACCTATCACAATAAAAGTAAAAAATAAAAATTTATTGATGCAGTAAAAAAACTCTAACAAAACCATCAAAATAAGTAAAGATATCCCCAGTGCCACCTCAAGAAGAAGAGAATTGCAAACTTTCCCTTTAATTGCCTTCCTAAGCATCTGCAACCATGGACAATTTCAATTAGGACATGTTTAACCGACATCAAAATCTCTATAAATATAATTGTGTTTCATATATCTAACATTAAGTATCAAACCTTCAGGTTGGTGAAAGAATGATATCCCATAACTACTCGGGCTTTTTCTATTTCATCTCCTCCACCGTCCTCGTAAAATGATAGAGTTACCTCATGCGAGAGCTCAACATCATGGGTTAGCTTGTCGTAGAGGTCCCAATCGTTACAGTGAAATGGATTTTTGAAAAACAAAATATTATAGTCTTTCACCATATATTTGCTCTGTAAGCACAATTTAAGTATTTAAAAAAACAAGTTAATAAGCTACAATAATAATCAATGAAGGTTTAGATCAAATGGGAGAACTACATAATAGATTGCTTGCAAATACCTCATGGATATCTAACTTAGATGCAGTAAAATCCAATCCGATATAAACCTACAAAAGAAGGATGCAAATTTGTAAACCTCTAGTCATATATAATATCCCCAGTCATATATGATTCTCCTCTACATAAAGGCAAACATAGAGCGGAAGAGAAACTAACAGCCCCTAAATATCCAGCATTGTCAATGACCTCCACCAACAAATCCAAAGCTTCCTTTGTCTACCAAATTAAAAAGAAGATATATTAGTAAAATTGTAGATTAATGAAATAACATAAGAAAATAACATCAAAAAAAATAGAACACAAATTCTTAAGTTAAGAAAGAGGGAGAAAGTGGAATCAATATCGAGCAAATAACCTGAATATTATTAAGATTGCAACCACCATCATCATCCTCCTTGATAGCATCCTGGCCATATTTATTGATGATATGATTCTTTTGGAGGGGTATGGGAGAAGGAGAGGACATGTGTTGTTGTTAGTACACAAGAAACATTAGAGGGGATAAATTTTCTCCAAAAACAAGCATACTGCCGTTTAAAGATGAAAAGGCAAACTACCTTAAAATGCATGTAAAGTTCCTTGACTACGATGATGGCATCTTCAAATGACCGAGCCATCGTACGAAAAATCATGACGTGCTGCAAGCAGAAATGCAGCAGACAACTCAAAACAAGGACAATCCATGAGAAAACAAAATATGATAAAACAATTAAAACTGGGGAGAAAAAAAAAAAAAAGACATACCTGCTTAGCGGGTTTGTTTTCTGAATCTAATTGACAACTATTAATGACCTTTAAAACAGGGCAAGGATATTCACAATACTCCTCGTTCTCAGAAATCTCTCTAATATACTACATACAATTAAAGGGACTAGGTGTGAGAATATAATCAGATATATCAATCAAAACAAAAGAGGAAGCTTCCACATTTGGCACACTACGTAATTCAGATCAATAACCGCTAACAATCCATGAAGACAAGATAAGACATATAAATAACCTTGTAAAGAGGCTTATCTTTGATGCGAGCACCCGCTTTGCAGACAGCAAGTGACAATGCAAATATCACATTCCTACCCGCCTGAAACCACCACAAGATCAATTAAGATGCGATTTAAAACAATAATAAAAATTATACAAAGATATATTGCAAAAATACCAATCAATTTGCTGTTGTACCTTCTCAATTGAGCAATAACGATTCTCATCGCATATTTTAGCAAGACGTTGAGTCATAAGCTCGTCAATAGTATCTTGCTCAGTAGGGTCCTAGAAAAAATTAATAACAAATACGTATTCATGTGACCAACAATAGTTGAAGAGAACCAAATGTGCCAAAAGTTAGACGAGAATAGATTTGAACTAACCTTCCCGACCATTGCAGGGCAAATGGATTGACCTGCAAATTCAGCATGTATGAGTAATTTTAATATACACGATAAACAAGAACGAACAAATAAACCAGAGAATTGACAACTCACTAATAGCAAAGCACGTCGCATAGTGATCTCTCTTTGGGTTTCTAAAAATTAAATCATGAAATACACAAATCAGATCTAATGTAAATTCTCAACAAGCATATACATATACAATGCAGTAAGAATAAAACAAATAAAAAAATAAACCTGGATATGAAAGAAAGGTCGTCATTGGAGTTTTATCGCTCAAAGTCAAATCAACCTGCAGGAATAATAAATATGTAATCAAGTAATTAGAATTTTTAATAAATATACAATTTTTTGTAAAAAAAAGTGTGGGATGATAAATACGAACTT
The DNA here is from genome assembly GCA_002914845.1 of Trema orientale. Taxonomy (NCBI): domain Eukaryota; kingdom Viridiplantae; phylum Streptophyta; class Magnoliopsida; order Rosales; family Cannabaceae; genus Trema; species Trema orientale. Next base: position 203,880 of record JXTC01000022.1, read on the forward strand.
GGATTGCGGGAGTTTCACAGCTGTCTGAGGTTATGCTAGCCACCACACTTGCAATCTTCAATTTCCTCTTTGCCCCCTCAGCAATTGGAAGTACCAAATCCATCTGTGATAAAGATAATCTTGTTTTTTTTTGCGGGAGACTGCATGGTATAATTGAGCAAGTGATGAATTAAAAGCAGAAGAGTAAGAATGGTTGGATGGTGCTTTTTATTTTATTTTAAATTTTTTTAAACGATTTAAACGAAATCAAAAGGCCCAAAAAAAAAAATAAAAAATAAAAATCGAACCTCCATATGGATCTTCAATATCAGCAGTGGAACAAAACACCGACCTGATGACAATGGATTAATTCAATAGAAAAGTTACTATATAATCTCAAATAAAATCAATAAAACATTTGACATTAAGGATATCTCGGATAAAGAAATAAGATAAAAAAAAGAATCAAACACATAAAACACCATATATATAAACTAAATATCAACAAAGAAACACTATAGAGAGTAAAACCAACTAATTTATATACGAAGGCCATTAGCAAAACCTAGTTCCCCATTAAAAAGACGTTTCTATTCAAAATAATTACGTATATAAATGTACAAATATGGCCACAAAAGATTTCATTTTTAGGAAATGTGTAGACTTTTTTTATTAAAAAAAAAAAAACACTTAGTGTGCAAGATGTTGAAGAAGTAAAAAATCTAAACCCTTTTTCCCAAATTAGCGCTAAAGTCCAGCAAAACTTCAGAATAATTAAAAAAAAAAGGCATAAAATTATATGTATAAGGAAGCAAATTATGAAAGGGAGAGAAGCAGAGTTACAAAATCCCTATCTGGGTGGAGAGACAGACATATTAGCATGAACATTAGAATAAATCTGCAGAACATGAATTACCAAAAAATGAAGATAAAAAATTATCAATGAACAGAGAGATAATAGACAGACAGACAATATTCGAATAAACATTAGAATAAATTTGCAAAAACACGAATTGAATTTTGCCGAATAATGAAGATAAAAAAAAAAGTATCAGTGAAGAGACAGATAATGAAGGGGATTTTTTAAGTTCTCACCAAACAATGCAAGAGCAGAACTTGACTCTAAACGCTGCTTCCGAGTTCTAAGATTTAATAAAAATAAAAATAAAAAAAAGGTTAAACAATGACGATAACTTGAAACTGAAAATACGGTTAAGTAGACAACTACCAACTTTTTTCAAATGTTTAACTAAATTTACTATTATTATTAGATTTTACCATTTTTTGGAGGGAATTAATCAAGAATTTATTAAGAATTCATCAAGAATCCATCAAGAATCTGTCAAGATTATCACTAATATCAAGAATCTGTTAAGAATCCGTCAAAATCGTCAAGAATTCGTCGAAAATTCATCAAGAATTCATTTTGAAAAGTGGTATGGTTGTAGATTTAATTAATGAGGAAAAAAAAGTGATATTCACCTAATTTTTTCTTGAAAATAAATAAACACGAAGCCGAAGGGGAACCTTACTGTTGATGGCGAGAAAGAGAGAGAGACAGAGGGGCGGGCTGCTGAATGAAAATAGAGGTTATAGATTTAACTCTAGAATCAGAACGCGGGGCCCACAGAAAAAGACCGGAGGGAAAGCAAATAGCCAAGGCATTTGGGCTTCTTAGGCCCGGCCACTGAGTCCTGTTTACAATTGGGGGAAATTAGACATTGTACGGTGATTTTTTTTAAAAGAAATTGAAAATTGTGGTGGTTTAAATTTTTTTAAGGTATTAGATAAATATTATTTTCTAAAAACTATTTAGAAAAATATCATTTTTAAAATAGTAACTAATTTCTGATAAGCAGCAGTTAAAGATATTTATAACTGGTAACTAGTAACCAGTAACAAGTTCCCAGAAACCGGTAACTAGTAACTGTTTTTAAAAAATAATATTTTTCTAAATATTTTTTAAAACGTGATAACTTTCTAATAAAAACCGTATGAAATTTTGAAAAAAAAAATCCTGAGTTCCGTATTTTTGTAATTCCTTTAGTGAAAAGAGGAAATTAGGGACTACACGGATTTTTTAAAAAAGAATTGGAGATATACGGTACTGAGGTTTTGATTATTTTGCGTACGGTAATTTTTAGAAATATACTATTTTTCTTTGACCTATGAAAGCTCTCTCTCTCTCTCACACACACGCACAATTTCTAAGCTAAGTCCTGGCCTCAGATGCTACGATCGGTGATCACTCTCTGATCTGATTTTGTTTAATTGTGTGGTAATATTTCTTTCTCATGCCGCATCCTTCTTCTTCTTCACTTCAAGCACGATCTGAGCCTCTTTGTGATTATTGATCTACATCTTTCTCTATCTCTTCCCATGGATTCAGAATTAGAGGTAATATGGAAGTTGGGGTTTGCATTTTTCAGGTGTTTTTACACACCTTGATGGATTCTACATGTTTGTTGAAATGCCCCTATGGGTTTCAGTTTCTCCTTCTTAAAATCCCTTATAATATTTCAAAAAAAATCCTTTCGTTTAAACTGAAAATCGGTGCATTTTAGATTTCACTATTGTTTTCGACTTAATCCCAAGATTTATTTAGCAAATAGTGAAAATTATTGTCTACAATATCATAAAATGAACTCAATCTGGCTACAACCAGACTAAATAAACTTTACAAAAGTTACAGGACAAGAAGAAATCTTGCAGTTGCAGATTTCACATTCGTGGTCATGAGCTGTAGTTTGTTTCACTATCCTTTCTTATATTTCTTGTCATTGTATTTTACTAAATTGTATGTACTATTACATATTTCAGAGTTCTAATATACTACTCGATGAAGATAATCATTCAGAGAAAAAGGGATAAAATCAGTTGATATTCAATATATTATTTCATCCATGCATAGAATTTAACTCTATAATACTAGTAGAAGTCTTTGTTGCGTAACTAGTGAGAAAGCCAAATAGAAACCAAATTATTAGCCATAAATTTCCAGGGGATATTATTATTTTATAGAGTAGTTACTTGTTTTGCTACGAAAGTTTAGCTGGTTTGGCAATATATAATGCCTATTTCTAATTGTGTTATCTTTGTGCTTCCATTTAGGCAAGATTCCACTTTGGTGATGCTAGAAATATGGTGCAGCATATACTTAATTTGTTTTGTCATTTACCCTTGAAGATATGAATTGCTTTTGTGATAGAATGCATTCTGACTTATTTGCAATGTAATGTTCATTGGTTACAAGATTATCATATTCTATTAGTATTTCTTTTATATTTCTATGTATTTCTAAACCTTATGTTAGAGTATTCTACGAAATGATGGTCGTGTGGCTGTGATGCAAACATGATAAATGAGTGTGATTTCTTAGGAAAAAAGATACCTAATTTGAAAGATGACAAATCTAATTTCTTTCTTAATCAAAGTTATATTTTGCTTCCATTTGTTATAGTTCTATTTTTTTTTTCAAACAAAAAGGTATCTTTGTCCTTAAAAGGTAGCCAACCACTTTTCTTTTACAGAAAAAAAGGAAAAAGAATTTTTAAAAAAAAATATATATTCTTAAAAAAATAGCAAAAAAAAAAGGAAAAAAATCCAGAAAGCAAAAGTTTATTAAAAGCAAAAGTCACTAGTTTAAAAACTAGTAACCGAACTGGTTATGGTTACTAGTCTTATAAATAGTAAGCACAAGTTTAGAAACCAATAACTAGATTAATTATTCGTAACTGTCATAATAATATTAGTAACAGGTAATCAAAGTAACTAGTAATCAAATTGGTTATTAGTAACTTGAGTAATCAAATTAGTAACTTACATAACGAGATTAATTATATGTAAAAAGAGTAACTAGTAACTAAATTGGTTAATAGTAATAAGACTGATAACCAAATTAGTTAGTAGTAACAAGACTGGTAACCAAACTGATAAGCATGTTGGCTTCATCCTTTTTTATGAGAATTTGTCATATTTAATTCATTATGACATTTTTTTAATACATGTAACTAAGTTATGGTAACTAATTACCAGTCACCTGTCTTGTTGCTGCTCACCAGTTTAGAAATAGTAACCAAATTGATAAATGGTCATCTCTAGTTACCGATTACCAATAACCGATCCTATAATTGGTAAATTGTAACTAAATTAGTTACTAGTAACCAATAAATAGTCATCACTCCTATAATTGGTAACTAGTTGTTGAGAAATTAAGGTTTCTATCTTACTTAATCTTATTTTGAAGATAACAAATATTTGATTTAGTACTAATGATTTAACTTGAGTGTGTAGCGAAATAATAGTTTTAAAGTTTTAGCTCAAGTTAATCAAGGAATCAAGCTTGAAGATGGATGCATATGGACCTATTAAAATCAAGCTTGAAGATGAAAAATCAAGATACAAGACCGTATCTAGATAGAGTATATTTCATGTCTTAGTCTTGTATTTGATTTAGTTCATTGCACATAAATTCTCTTTACATTGGCTTATAGTTTCAAAAGAATTTTCAAGTACTTTCAAAAGAGTTTTCAAACTTTATTAAGGTTTAAATGGTCATTTTATTTTAGAAGTTTGAAAATAAATATCATTTTTAATCTAGCCAAAATATCCTCAAAAAGTTCTTTTTTCATGTTAAAAATATTTAGAAAGAGAGAGTTTGTGAGTGAGTTTTCACTCTTGTTTATTGAAAATCATTGAGTGTGAGGTGAAGTTGGCACCAAAGTCATAAACAACTCGGTATAAGTGAGATTGACACCATTATCAAAATAATTTGTGTAGGTGAGGTTGTCACTGGAGTCAAAATAATCCGAGGATAGGCGTGGTAGAGCCGGAGTCAAGACTATTGGAAAGGCTAGGGTGTACCTAAGAAGAATTCACTCCGTTTGTAAAAGGATCGGTCAAGCCCATAATCTTGATCCGATAGTGGAAAGCTCAAAGCAAGTTGCCGAGGACCAGGAACGTAGGCAAATCGTCGTGTTTGTCAAATCTCGTAAAAATTGGGTTTGTATTTTTTCTATCCTTACACTCTTTACCTTATTGCAAGCTATTTGATTGAGTATTTGATATATAGTGTGCTTAATTTGCTTAATATTATTGCTATATACTTGGTAATATTGTTTGTTTAGCTTTAGAGTTTAAAAATAGTGGTCTATAGTTTTATATAGTTGAAAAGTTTCTACAAAAGTTTTAAAACTCAATTCACCCCCTTCTTGGGTAGTCAATCTTGGGCTAACAATTTTGTATTAGAGTTTGGTGCTCAAATTTTAAAAACTTAACTGTCTTGAGATGGCGAACCCAAACAATTTTTAAAATCTTTCAAATGAGGGGTTTTCAACTAGACCACCATTTTTCAATAGTATTTATTACAATATTTAGAAAATCAAAATACTTAAATTTTTTAAATTTTTGGGCGATGATTTATTGAATATTGTTATTCAAGGTCCATATATTCCTTGAAAAATATTTCATGATAAACTTGTTGAAAAATAATTAGATGAATATGATGATTTTGACAAAATCATGTTTTCTAGTTATGGATATGCTTTGCATTGTTTGTTTTGTAGTCTAGATGTAAATATTTATAATAGTGTACAAATGGCTATTAGTGCATATGAAATATGAAAAATGCTTGAAAGCTCATATGAAAACACAAGTCAAATTAAAGAAAGTAAAATTAATATGCTTGTGTATGACTATGATTTATTTGAAATGAAAAGTGATGAATCTATTGCTCAAATGTTTATGAGACTTACTAATATCACTAATGATCTTCGTGCTCTTGGGAAAACTTATAGCAATACCGAAATGGTAACAAAGGTTCTAAAAATCTTAATAAGAGCATATCAAAAGGAGGAGGTTGCTATCCAAAAGGAGAAACACATCACCAATGTGACTCTAGAAGAACTTATCAAATTTCTCATTTCTCATGAGATCATGATGATCAAGAACAAAAATCAAGATGAGAGAGAAGAAAAGCAAATGAAGGTCACATTGGTTGATAATGGAAACGATGAATCAAATGAAGAAATTCAAGAGGAAATTGATAACGTGTGCTTCATGGCTATGGATAATGAGGTAAAATATTTTGATCTCAATGATGACTTACTTGATGATTTTGATAATGATAGTGATGAAGAAGAGTTATCATATAGGGAATTACTTGATGACTTTAATGAATTGCATCATAACTATAAATTGTTTATTTTGAAAAATAGAGTTATCAAGAAAAAATTCTCTCTTTTATCGAAAGAACTTGAAAAGTTTTCAAAAGAAAAGGAAGTTATTTTGACATGTGATAGATGTGCATCTTTGAAAAATGAAAATGCTTCCTTAAAAGAAAAAGTTTTAGATTTAACCAATATTGTCCACAAGTTCACTAATGGAAAGAAGAATTTTGATTTAATACTCGGTGGACAAAGATGTGTTTTTGACAAAGGAGGTATAGAATACAAAACTTTCATAAAATAAAAATATCTCAAAAATTATTTTGTCAAAGCAACATCTAATAGTAACTCAAAGTATGCATGCACTTATTGCAACCAAAATAAACATACAAATTTTTCATGCTCTATTAAGAAAAATGCATATTTTAGTGTCAAACAAGAATGGGTACCAAAGAATTCAAAGACTAACCCCCAAGGACCCAAAGTTATATGGGTACTAAAAACCCAAATTTGAATCTTTGTTGTAGGAACAAGCAAGAAAATGGTTGTTCCAAGAAATTAATCAATAACTTCACCACGCTCTCAACTTTCACAAAGAAATAATGGTGGATATTTCATTCTTTAAAGACAACAAAAAAAGCAAGATCATTGGCATAATAAATATCAGTAACAATTCTTTATCAAGAAGGATGCACAGAAGGAGGGCGTCACTGACGCTCCAACAAACGAAGTAGAGGAGGAACTATTATATGACGTGCCTCATTCACATAAGTTCTATCTTGAGTTGAAGGCTGAGATGGCTGAGTTGAAGGCAAATTAGGCTGAACTGAAGGTGAACCAGGTGATTGTCAATGATAAACTTGATAGGTTGTTGAAGATGATGGAGGAATTGAAAGCACATCACCAGGACTCTGGTTCTGAATCTGAGGCCACCCACTCGGACGTCCTTCCTCAAGGGTATCAGCCAGGTGAAGACATTGTCATATGAACTCCTACTAAAGAGAGCACTCCTGAAGAGCAGCAAACTCCAGGAGTGAAAGAGGTACAACCAGCTGAGATGGCTGCAGTTAAGTTTGGGAGGAAGAAACGGGTTGCCCAACGTGCTAAGAGACTCATTGACTACACCAATCTGTCCAACAAGAAGTTCAAGGTTAACGATCCATGCAAACCAAACCCATTCCGAAAAGTTGAAGAAAAACAGGTTCAGACATTTAGGAGATGGCTTGCAGGACTTATTGATAACCGAAAACTAATCAAACTTCCCACTGGTGCTGCTACTACTAGATTCTTCTTCGACCTGCAGACTCGTTGGAAGTGGCTTTCGGATGCGGTAATTGATTTTTTAATTAAATTTTCCTTTCTTCATTTTGAAATTCTTTACTATACACGCTTAAAAGTTAATGTATTCCCTCCATTTGCAGCATATTGACGCAACTTTTAGGTTGATACGAGAACGCCTTTGGCTTTTCTCAAAGACTTATAGGAAGAAGGTCGCCCTTGCTGACACGGTCTTCATTGCATGCATGAATGGTCGGTGGGAAGCATTCCGAAAAATCTCCAATAAGGCCAAGTTTAAGTGGGATGACCAGCTTACTGACTATGCTAAAGGAGACACCAATAATTTTCAATGTGGCTGAGAGGAGGTTGATGAAGTTTACTATCCCTTGAACATCGGTTCGAATTATTGGGTTCTTGTGCAGATAGATCTTCCTGCTCATATGCTGACGGTGTATGACTCTGACCAAACATTATATAATTGATGCACGTGTCGAGGAAGCCATTCGTCCAATGATGAAGATGCTGCTATACTATCTGCTGAGCGTAGAAGAAGTCCGTGATCGCAATGATCTTGATTTGACTACAACGACAAAACCTCGTGATTTCGATGTTAGAAGGTTACCTCCCGATGTAGTGCCCAAAACAACGAAGAGGTAATTCAATACAATATAGAAATAAATTAACAAACATTTCAGCATATTATTATTTTGATACTAACTAGAATCATATGTCTTTGCAGTGGAGATTGCGGCATTTTTGTTGTCAACCATTTGGAATGTCTGTTAGCCGACATTCCACTGACCAATGTAGTTAATGATATTATGCAACATTCAAGAGACAAATTATGTGTAGATTTATTCTACCAGAATATAGAGCCATAGGTCTATATTATTATTCTTTGTATAGTTGTTGGTTTTGGTAATTTTTGTAATTAATTTGATTTTGGATAGAGTAACCGATGTATTGTGCATGTGTTATGTGAATTACTTAAGTTTGTTAACGAATTCGATGTTATTCGTATCATTTAGCATAAGATATTCAGCATATTAAACAGTCCAATTCGATGCAAGTCGATTATATTTTGATGCCATTTCGACGATATTTTGATGCATTCATGTTAAATATATAGAAAAAATTATCCAATTCGATGCAATTTTGTTGAAAATACGGACAAAATTGTCCAATTCGACTGTATTTCGATTCAGTTTCGATGAGATTTCGACTTATGCAGTTTCGACTCATTTCATAAACAAAATAGTCGAATTTGATGAAATTCGACGATATTTCGATGGCATTTCGATGCCATTTCGACGCTATTTCGATACTTTTTTTTGAAAATACGGATTTGATTCGACTGCATTTCGATTCAGTTTCGATAAGATTTCGACTTATACAGTTTCAACTCATTTTGACGCTATTTCGATTCCTATTCGATGCATTTATGTTGAACATACGGACAAAAACAGAGACTCAGGAAGGGGTAAAAAAAACAAAGCTAGCTATTTACTTTTTTCATCTTTGACCATGCACAATATTCTAATATTAGAGTCATGCATGCATGAGTCTTTAAAGATTTTGGACGTTTCCAAAGAATCTTATAGAGCATATTTATTGTCCTCAACCGTTACCTTTTTTTTCGACCAATAGGTTTCCTTAGTTTTTTAAGGTTTATCTATTCCCCTTCTCAAAACACTAATAATCTTAGGGCTATAAGTATTCAGTATGAAGCAGAACCTTCATATCTCAAATTCTTTCATGCAAAACTCGTAAGTTTTGCCTTCTTTCGAAGCCAGTTGTTCAAGGATTGTATGCCTTTCAATTCCAAGTTCCTCCTTTTACCAAAAATGGTTTTCTATGATCCTTGGCCATCAATCAAAGCTGCAGAAAGTTTCTCTTCCAAGCAAAGTGTCTTTAGCTTCTCGGCAAAAGCCTATCATTGGCTGCTAAAGGACCTATTATGCGGTGCTGCTCTCACACATGAGTTCCTAACATCCTCTCCCCGTACATACCCTGGATTCCTTGGAATCCTGGTATTGGGAGGTCTAGTGTGGGGAGCTCCTCTTTTGAACTTGGGGACTTCTCCCCACGAACATGCCATAAGGGTACATTCGTTATCGCTACTTCTCCTCCCTCCTTCTTAGGGATAGGAGAGTTGCCGATCAGTCGTTCTTAGGACTGGGTTCTGATCGAGAACTTTTATGTCTATTCCTTTTTCATTCTCTCCTTCTTCCTTTTATCTTTTTGCTCCTCCATCTGTTTTAGGTTAATAAACTATGTCGATATAATCCTCTATAGATTATCTTGATATAATCCTCTATAGATTATCTTGATGTAATCCTCTATATTATCAATAAAACTGCACTTTATGAATTATATATTTTCTGGTTTTACTCTTATGCTTTGTACAAATTTACATTATTCTTAGTACTGGGTTTAATGTGAGGAACTTAGAGACAAACGACACATTTATAGGGAAAACGACATGCTTTAAGAAAAAGACATGCCTCAGAATAAACTTAAAGTGTAGTCAGTAAGATATGGATATTTAATCAGGTAAAGATGTAATATGCTACTTTCATATTAGCAAATATAGAATAAACTATTTGTTAGCATATTGCATGCAGCAAGTGAGTCATGCAATTTCGACTGCATTTCGATGCATTTTTGATGACATTTCGACTTATACAGTTTCGACTCATTTCATAGATAAAACAGTCGAATTCGACGCAATTCGACAACATTTCAATTCTATTTTGATGTCATTTCGATGCCATTTCGATGCATATATGTTAAACATCTGGACAAAATTGTCTAATTCGACTGTATTTCGATTCAGTTTCGATGAACATTGTATTTAACATCGTAAAATATTATTTAATAGTACAAAATATTATTTAATATACAGTCAATAATATTCCAAACTTATTCTAAATAAAATATTATAATTATTCATTAGGATATTGTATTTAACATCATCAAATTAAAATTATAATAGTACAAAATTATTTATTTAATAGTACAAAATTGTCAAGACGCCATTTCGATTGATTTTTGTTGAACATACGGACAAAATTGTCCAATTCGACTGCATTTCGATTCAGTTTCGATGACATTTCGACTTATGCAGTTTTGACTCATTTTATAGATAAAACAGTCGAATTCGATGAAATTCGACGACATTTCGATGCCATTTCGACGCCATTTCTCTTCCAAGTATTTTTGTTAAAAATACGGACAATATTGTCTGATTCGACTGCATTTCGATTTAATTTCGATGAGATTTCGACTTATGCAGTTTCGACCCATTTCATTGATAAAACAGTCGAATTTATTTTAATTCGATGCTATTTCGATTCCATTTCGATACATTTATGTTGAACATACGGACAAAAACAGAGACTCGGGAAGGGGTAAAAAAAACAGAGCTAGCTGTTTACTTTTTTTCATCTTTGACCATGCATAATATTCGATGATTAGACTCATGCATGCATGAGTCTTTAAAGATTTTGGACGTTTTCAATGAATCTTTAAGAGCATATTTATTTTCCTCAACCGTTACCAGTAAACTTCGGCCAATAGGTTTCCTTAGTTTTTTAAACTCTATCTATTCCCCTTCTCAAAATACTTAGTTTCTTAAGGCTATAAGTATTCAGTTTGAAACAGAACCTTAATATCTCAAATCCTTTCATGCAAAACTCGTAAGCTTTGCCTTCTTTCGAGACCAGTTGTTCAAGGATTGTATGCCTTTCAATTCCAAGTTCCTCTTTTTACTAAAAATGATTTTCTATGATCCTTGGCCATTAATCAAAGCCGCAGATAGTTTCTCTTCCAAGTAAAGTGTCTTCAGCTTCTCGGTAAGAGGCTATCATTGGCTGCTAAAGGACCTATTATGCAGAGCTGCTCTCACACATGATTTCCTAACATCCTCTCCCTGTACATACCCTGGATTCCTTAGAATCCTGGTATCGGGAGCTCCAGTGCGGGGAGCTCCTGCTTTCAACTTGGGGACTTCTCCCCACGAATGTGCCGTAAGGGTACGTTCGTTATCGCTACTTCTCCTCCCTCCTTCTTAGGAATAGGTTAGTTGCCGATCAGTCTTTCTTAGTACTGGGTTTTGATCGGGAACTTTTATGTCTAGTAATGTAGATATTTTCTTTTAGTTTACCTGAGCTTCTAGTAATATAGACATTTTTCCCCTTAGGTTGATTTTCAAGATTATGGTCCATAACGTTGCTACTTGGAACACCACAGGGATAGTCGATCTCAGTCAGAGTTATGTCAAATATGCAAACATAGAATGTTGATTACACTATAGATTATCTTGATGTATTCCTCTATATTATCAATAAAACTGCACTTTATGAATTGTATATTGGTTTTGCTCTTATGCTTTGTGCAAATTTATATTATTCTTAGTACTGGGTTTAATGTGAGGAACTTAGAGAGAAACGACACATTTATAATATGCTACTTTGATATTAGCAAACATAGAATAAACTATTTGTTAGCATATTGCATGCAGCAAGTGAGTCAACTCCTAGGGGACTACGAAATAAACTATTTGTTAGCATTTCGATGCAGTTTCGATGACATTTGGACTTATGCAGATTCGACTCATTTCATAGATAAAACAGTCGAATTCGATGCAATTCGACAAGATTTCGATTACATTTCGATGCCATTCCGACGTCATTTCGATGTATTTATGTTAAATATACGGACAAAATTGTCCAATTCGACTGCATTTCGACTTATGCAGTTTCTACTCATTTCATAGATAAAACAGTCGAATTCGATGCAATTTGATAACATTTCGATTCCATTTCGATGCTATTCTGACGCTATTTCGATGCCATTTCGATGCATTTATGTTAAACATACGGACAAAATTGTCCAATTCGATTGCATTTTGATGACATTTCGACTTATGCAGTTTCGACTCATTTCATAGATAAAACAGTCGAATTCGATGCAATTCGACAATATTTCGATTCTATTTCGACGCCATTTCGATGCAGTTATGTTAAATATACGGACAAAATTGACCAATTCGACTGCATTATAATTCAGTTTCGATGACATTTTGACTTATGTAGTTTCGACTCATTTCATAGATAAAATAGTCGAATTCGATGCAATTCGACAACATTTCGACTCCACTATCTCGATGCATTTATGTTAAACATACGGACAAGCTTGTCTAATTCGACTGTATTTCGATTCAGTTTCGATAAATATTGTATTTAACATCATAAAATATTATTTAACAGTACAAAATTGATGTCATGTGTTGTTTAAAATACAGAGAAAATTATTTTGTTGAAGCTGTTGGCATCATATATGTACAAGTTGCCCGATTGTGACTCTTTCCGCCGCAACGACTACAATGGCGTTGCATTTTCATCTTCTCCCCTTTCGAATTTCTACGTTTCGTTTTCGGCCGGCCAGCCTTCAGTTTATAAGGAGGTGGTTCTACGATACGTCTGCTAATATCATCGGGTACATCTCAATCTTCTTCATTTCCCACTGGATATATAGTCTCTGCATATGAGTGCAGCCATGTATCAACTGTATAATACCGAGAATACAAGGAGTATGGATTGATGCACCGACTTAGTGTAGCTGCCAATGCATGCGTACATGGTAGACCTGTCAAATCAAACTTCCTGCAAGTACAAGTCTTTGTCTGTAAGTTAACTTGACCGTCTCTGTTACCGTCTATGACATAAAACTCATAGTGGCTGAGAGGCTGAACAATCAAATTCTTCGCAGCCTCAATACGGTCCTCCAATTTCTTTTCAATCTTTTTCGCTAATGATTTATTGGATTCCATTGCCAATGTTCACCTTTCAAAGAACCAAGTTTATAGTGTATACCTCAAAAACTCCGCCAAAGTTGTGATTGGATACTTCCGTGCATCTCTACTCGTGTTATTAAAGCTCTTAGCATTATTACTTGTCATGATGTTGTGACGAATGGTAGAGAAGTTTGCACGGCTCCATTTCTCAATGCCTATTTCTTCTAAATAATTAGCAATAGCGTCATCCTTCACCTTGATCTTCTCAAAATGATGAAGAAAGTCACTCATCCGATAGGATTTTACCGCCAAGAAGTACTCACTGTGGCAATGATCAGT